>VYXD01006840.1:263736-304506 GCA_013397195.1 Hylia prasina
TTTTTTTTTTTTTTTTTTTTTTTTAAAGGAGAAAGGGACAAATACAACTTTTTGAAGCAAATATTAAAGGGTTTAGCAGAATTCACCTATTTCATAAGTAACTCAAAGAGATTTCTGGGGAAGACTCAGTGTCTTTCAAGAATGGAGACTCCATAACTTTTGTGGACAACCTGTGCCAGTGCTCAGTCAACCTTTCAGTGAAATATTCTTATTATGTTTAGACAGAATCTCTTCTCTTTCAGTTTTCAGCTGTTTGCCTCATGTTCCGTCACTGGGAACCACCTAAAAGAAGCAATCTCAGTCTTGTTTACGTACTTCCTCCAGGTATGTACATCAACAAGCCCCCTGAGCCTTCTTGTCTCCAGCTAAACAGTCCCATCTCTCTCAGCCTTTCCTCATAAGGGAGATGCCCCAGTCCCTAAATCACCTTCTTGGTCTTCCACTGGAGTCTCTTCAGGATATTAACGTATCTCCTGTACTGGGGAGCCAGAACTGGATGCAGCATTATAGGTACAGCCTCACCAGTGTCACTCATAAAGTTTCAGAGACAATATAATAAGGATGTGTATTCTTATTGAAACCAAAATCAGAAACCTGATATGTGGCAGCAGATGCAAAAGACCTTGATGAAATGGGAAAACATTGTCACCAAATTCCAACTTTTTTTTTTTTTGTATTTTGAAGGAGTAGACAGGATTTTGCCTAAATTTTAGGAACAACTCCAAGTAAAAGCATAGTTTTCTGTCACCAACATATACTATAAATTTTATAAGAAAACTTGTGGTTTGAGAGCTTCATTGTAACCAAGATATGTTCTTATCAGAGCTAGGCTCTTTCCCATTGTCTGGCTTCAGTATTATTTGTACTGGTTAGGGCTGACAGCTGCAACATATCCTCTTGTATTTGACTTGAAGTGGATGCTGACTGTACTCCTTCTGTCCTTGTCTGGTCCCATGTAGGTGCCTATGGGGATGCCTAAAGAATTTAGGTGATATCTTGCCTTTAAGATAGTTTAAAGGGTAAACTAGGAGGGAAGGAGCTTAAAAGAAAGCAAGTAAACCCGTAAATACAACTAATAAATTTGACCTGTATATCGGTAATAGGTATTCACTCAAAGTGAATATCGTGTTTCTCCTAATCCTGCTTCAATAACACAGATTTTCTAGTAGTAAAATGCCAGTCAAACAGTTATGAAAGGCAAGTGAAGCACTTAAAACAAGAAGTGTTTTAGAATGCCCTTACAATTCCTTATGAAACAGGCATGTGCCACTCTCCCTAAATTAATGAAAAGTACACTGACCTTATGTAACACTTTACCACTTAGCAGTGTTCATACAGTAAGCAAAACATAATTTGAGGTCTCTCACAATTTATTCAAATAATACTAGAAACTAAACACAGGCAGAGGTATCAAACAAAAGATTGCAAGCAATTCATAAGCAAAAATTTATTTCAAAACATCTAAATTTCTCAAAAGGTAATCTCAGAAACAGACTATGAAGAAAGAGATAGAAATGTGCAGATTAATAACAGAATTCACCCATTTGACTACATAATATTTCTTCATCCAGTTGCCCTTTTCAAGTCATCTTTATTGGACTCCACCGGACAGTACAAAGAAAGTTGCCCTGTGCCCTCACAAAGATTTTTTAATTGAGGAATTAAATAAATTTTTTCATTTGTTTGTTTTAGTGTATGTTTCTCTTTCCTGCTTGTATTTTCCCTTGCGTTTCTAAATTCTCTTCATACAGCGATAAATTCAGTGTCTCTCTCCTCTTTCAACTGCCTTTCTTTCCCTCCCTACTATTTTAAAGTTTAACAGGATAGTTTTAATGTGCCCTTACAGAGGACCCTCAACCAGCATCTCTGCAGAACAGTGTTTGAATAATTCATCAGACTCAATCTTACAGAGTAACTAATGTGCTAATTATACAGAAGAGTCATTTATAAGGTTGGGTTGGGTGCTCAATGCTAAACATCACTATAAAATATTCATATGGTATTTGGGAATTTCCTGAAAAATGAAAATTATCCATCTTCATGGTAGACATCCATGAAGATGGATAATTTCCTCAGTACTATGGTCCCGCTACACAGAAATGATTTATCAGGAATCCAGCATCAAGTCTGCTTCTTGAAGAGGTGAAATATATTTTGACTGCATTAGAAATATGCTACCTATACATACTGCAAAGGTATTTAAAAATAGCTCATCAATTTAGACAACCCCTGTAGTCACAGTGCATCTTTTAATTTATAGTAAAATCTGAGTCTTATATATGGACTGTGTCTCAAGAAGTCTTGTTAAAACTGCTAATGAAATTTCTGTGTGAAGCATGAAATTTGGCTATAAGTTTTGGCCACAGTAGTTTACCAGTAACTGTGCCTTTGGGTTTTAAAGGGAAGAAATAGGAAACTTTTTAATTATTAGTGAAAGTGGAAATCAGTGAAAAATAAAAATGATATTTCTTACTGTAATATGTAAATTTCTTCTTTCAGCAGGTAACACGGAAAGCAATAATGACCAAAAACCTGCACCAGCAGCACGAAAGCCGGGAAGGCTACAGATCCAGAGGTTGTATCTGCAACATTTCTGTAGCTAAATGAAATATGGTTCCTTTTAAAGTATATACTCCATATTTTAAGGAATATTTTTGCTGTCAAGGTAGTATGCCAAACTTCTTTTCATAGGCAATGGAAAAAACTATTTTCTGGTTTCATTTTAAAATCTACAGGTAGGAAAACTCATTAGCTGCAATTTTGTCCATTAAGGCATAGTGCCTCCAGGGGTGAAATGGTATAATTCCACACACTTCAGGCAGAGCAACTGGCTCATACTGGGCATTGTTTTGGTCAGCTCAAACCAACAAAAATATTTTAGAATAACTGACCTAGAAGGACCTCTAGGTTCCAAGTCAGCCATGGCCAGTACATTCATGAGGTGAAAGCAGATCCCTGGACTCAAAAAAATTACTCCTTTTAAATGTTTCCTGCAGTTCCCATATAAAAGGGAACATCTTATCTTTTCCTTACAAAAGCTGTTAATTTTTTGTCACTCCATGTTACTTTCCATTTAGGACAAATATTTTTGCATACTTAGTGTCATGGTTCTTTTTTTTTTGCTCACAGTCTTCCACAAGTCATTGCTTTTTCGAGTACATGAAAATATCTGTGGCTAGTCTGCAGTTTGCACACAGACCTTGACTTCTGATGCCTTTAGGCTACAGCTCCACACTCAGCAGGATGTCTCCTGTCAGACTGGTGCTTCAAAGCCTTCATGAGACTTTGCACATCTTCTTGCCCACAAAATTTTTGAGCTCTGCTGTTATCATAACAACTTAGTCATGGCTTAAAAAGTAAGCTAAAGTGCCTTGTTTTTAATATACATCTCTGTCACACTATGTCTCATTTTTCTTACTCCTGGCTGGTTTAGAGATTTGAAGGGTTATGTGCATTGCAAATAAGCTTAGGTAGAAAATATCTGCCAGTAGTAAAAACAGCATAAGTTTCTCATGGGCATATATGGACACCAAAAGACTGAATGTTCACACGGAACACTTTTAGAAGATGAGGGAGTGAGCTGATGATAATGAGTGACGTGAGAATTTCATGTTTGGAAGCATAAGGTTAACTGACAAATCTCAATGAAGATAGTCCTAAATGTAACTGGAAAACATAAGAAAACAGGTGTAAAATCCATGGCAAGGATGATTTTTCAGTGATGAGTTTACTTATGATTTCTAAGGGATTCTTTTGCAAGGACCCAAAGAAAAACTAGCTATTACAAACAAATGTTCATGAAAAAATTTAATCTGCTTTTACTGCCTTTGAGAAGGGAGAAAGATAACAGGCAGTAAACAACAAATCATTTAAAATACCATAGAAGTAAAAGGCACTTAGTTTAATACATTTACTCAAAAAAGGAAGCTAAAAGACACCTAGGTTAATAGTATAGTTTGAGATTGTGTATGAGGAGGAAATAATAATGGTTAACTAAGAGATTCTGACTTTATAAGCAAAGACTATGTATATATTCATTTCAGAGATAGAGAAAGAAGTGTTCTCATCTCAATGAGAACTGATCTTTAGCTTTATTTACTTGTGTAGAAGAGAAACAGAACTGTGTGGTTGCTATGGAAGAGAGACTTCCATGTGCTGGGAAACGTATTACATAAGTATCCGTGCTGAAGAGCTCACAAGTGAAGATGAACCTTACTTCCTCTTTGGAAGAGACTGTAGTGTCCTTACAATTAGAGCTCATGTATTTCAACTCGAATATCTCTGTTTAGATTGTCTAGAATACTGATAGCAACTTACAGACTGAACATCTTTGGCTAGCATGGATTCATTTGCTGAGTTTGTTTACACAATATGTCTATTAAATACATGTTTTACATGAATACTTCCTTGCCAGTGAATTGCAAATCATTCTGTTAATGCAGTGCAGCCATCCCTTGAAAGTAGGCACATGAATGAATGATCATGCAGCGTTCATTAGAAAATCAGACATTATGGAATGTATTTAAAACCTCAATTTTTTTCTTTGTCTGGTTTAACTAAATCTTTGATTATGCAGATGACTGTATGTGAATATACCATTGACTTCAGCTCAACCCCTTTTCATATATGACTATGTAAATTAGATAAATTTAGATTCCAGTATAATTAACAGTCTGTTTCTGGAATTATTCGCTATATTCTGTCTTCATGAGCTATAAAGATTTTTCACTATAATGAGCATTTATATAAACATAGAGTCACAGAGTGTGATACACCAGATGGTTGCACTGCTATTCAGAGAGACCTTGACAGACTAGAGAAAGAGGCAGACAGAAACCTCTTGAAGCTCAACAAAGGGAAAGGCAAACTCTTGTCTCTCAGAAAGAATAACCTCAGGAACCTCTAAACAATGGGGGACAATGAGCTAGGAAGCAGCTTTGCTGAGAAAGGTCTTAGGGTTCTGGTAGACAACTGTCTTACCATGAGTCAGCAATATGCCAACAACATCCTATCTGTGTGACAAAAAGAGTGCTGCCAGCAGACCAAGAGAGGTGATCCTTCCCCATTCCTCAGCACTGATGAGGCCTTATCTGGATTCCAAAGACTGTCCTAACAATCAGACCTCTGCACTGACAGAACTGTGTCACAGATACACAGGATAGCTGAAGTTTGAAGGCAGCTCTAGAGACCACCTGTTCCAACCCCACTGCTCCAAGCAGGGCCACCTAAAGCATCTTTCTCAGATCATAAATTCAGTTACTACTTCAAATTTGCTTTTACATTCCGTAATAGAAAGACTTTAGGAAGAAGGGGTAAATGACATGATTTCCCTTTAAATGACCTGGCATATACAAGTTTATACTGCATTTATACTGTATTTATGCAGCTGAAGCTGGCTGGTATAATCTTTTTTTTTTTCCCCATCTAGAAGAACTAAATAAATTTGAATTGTTATTGAGCAAGGATAGACAGAAAACCATTTACAATTTTGTATTGACTGAGGTTCTATATGAAACATGAACACGCACACACCTGCAAATGTGCTCAGAACCTTCCTCTATTAAAAGAGGAATTGCAGTCCTTTAAAACATTAAAAGTCATAAAAGAAGGTTTTTTTCCATTAATTAATTCCTTTATAGGAAAAGATGGAATATTCATTTGATTGATTGCAGATTTCAATGTAGTGTTGGTAAAAAAACCCTACAATGTGTAACATGGCATTGGTTGGATAGTGTTACAATACAGGTAGATTCCTGTTTTCCAATCTTGATTAAGTGGTTAAAAAATTCAGAAAAAAAATCGGAGCATTTAACAAAAAAACCCAGAAATCAAAGGCCAAATCAAACCCCAAAAAGATTATTTCCCAAATATTCAGGGCTTTGAAAAATGCAAGATAATTTGATAGTTCAGGAAATTTTTGAAACTTCAAAATTAGTGAATTTAAATGTATTTTACTTAATCCACAAGTATGCAGCTTACATAGCTAAAATGCAACACTTGAATAATTGGAAGAATAACTTTTCTTGTGACTGGCTGCACAGCACATGAAACTGATTAACCTAGAAGATCTGACTTTTTTGTTTAATGTAGTAATGCAAGGATAGTAAAACTTGCAATTCTACCTGGTTTTTTTCTCTTCCAGTGATGTTCATTTGTTGCAACAGCTTACTTTGCAGCAGGTGTCTGTGATAGTCACCATCTCTGAATGCACCTAGGGAATGGCCCCAGCAAATGTGATAGCTTTGTGCCCTCAAGTGAACACCCAGCCCTGATTTTGTATGCATTTATACCAGGGAGAATTTTGAGAAGAATCTAAAATTTTGGTAAATGACTTATTAATTTCTAAGAATTCAGAGGGATTTGTAAGGGGAAGGCTAATCTTCATAGTGGAATTGTTCTGCATTTTGCTGCTTTCCATTCTGCTGCTCCATGTATGACAACTTTTTATGCAATGCAAGGCTCTCACCACATAGCCCTGGCCAATGCATCTTGGAAAAAAAATTATTCACCTATTCCAGCAGTGAAAATGAGTGAGAAGAAAGTTTTATGTCAGTGAAGAATTTGAAGATGAGTGGTAAATCCTGAGGAAAGCGTTAAAACAAAAGGTGATTACGTACTCTAGCAAATATACCTCTTCCTTTTGCTAACTCTGATCAATGCTACCACCTGATTTTCTCTCAGAGAAACAAAGTGCTATTTATATATATATAAAAAATAATGTATATATAATATATATAATATATGTGTGTAGCTTCTCTGTGCTCTGAACCCTACATTTGTGAGATTCTGCAATCCTGCAGACTGGTGTTGCTTTTATCTGTGGGGTAAGGTCAGCAGAGCTCTCTAACACTTCTCTTGTGTGTAGAGTGCAATAAGTCTGGTGGTATTCATAAACATGCTACACTTCTGGAGATATTAATTTGCTATAAGTAAAGTCAAATAGAGGCTGAAATGCTAATGTTTGTAACTTCTGGGTTTAGTGCTTGTTTCTTGTTTATTGTCTTTTCCCACCTTTCTAGCTGCCGCCTCCACTTGCAACACCTATGGAGGCCTAAGAGCTTATTACAATTGTGTTTGCCAGGGTGGGGAGTTCCTTGGGACCCAAGACATTGCCTAATGTGTTTTAAATCACAAAAGCTTCTTTACATGGAAAGAAGTGACAAGAAATAAAGTGGATTAGGTGAAGAATGGAAAATGGAAAAAAAATTAACTTGTACTGTAAATAATGTCTGTAAATAATGAGAAGACTTTTCAGATGTTATTCAATGATTTGTTCTCTCTCTGGAGCAAATGAGATAAAATTCTATAATTTAGCTAAGAAGCTGGATACAAAAGATAAAAAAGCTGGCCAGATGTGACTGAAGCATACTGAAATTTGAAAATGCTGTTTTCAATGTTAGTGACACCTATCACTATCATTTGTTTTCCTCTCATCCAGCTTTTGTGAAGTAAGTATGTATTCTCTTAATTCCATGAGTTACTACACATTCCAGACAAATTAAGTGTTCTCTACATTTATACTTGAATATTTTTGGCTTTGGAGAAAGAATTTTGAATTTAAGGTTATAAACAGAAGGTACACACACACACACACAAAAAAAAAAAGTCTTTCAAAATTTCTAATTGCTAATGATTCTAATTCAAAATTGTCCTCCTTCATTTTGTGTTACTTTAACATATGAGTGATTCTTCTGAATTATTGCAGTTAACTACTAAATCTCAATGTCTGTGTGCAGCAAAAGACAAGAACATCAGATATTCTCTAATCAGAAAAGGGTTATTCATTTGTTTGTTTCATTTTAGACTCATTCTTCCTCACCTACTTCAATTTTTCTTGCAGTAAAAGAATTACATTTTTCTGAAGAAAACCAATACAAAAAAAAAATATTCTCACTACAAAATTTTGTGCTTTCTTTTTGTTTGTTTGTTTTTAATATCATATCACATGTGGAAGAAAAATATTTCTTGGCATCCCATTTGTAACTGAAGACTCTTCCTAGTTTTGATCAGGGTCCGACAAAAGCTGTTGGATTAGACGGTTTTTGCACTGTTTTCCATTGCTTGTCACTTTATGCTTTATAGCAGATGTATTACCTTACTTGTGTGATGACAAAGACACACTTTTCCTGTTACAAACTCATATTATATTTATTTCCTACTCTTGTTGTATTTGGTTTTAACTGTTCAGCAGTGTACAAAGCTGGCATATGTCTCTCCATATTATAAATTCTACAACGCTGTTAGCATTTTGTGAAGTATCATCATGTACTCTTGACTGATCTTTTATTACCAAAGGCCTCAGTCAGCCATTGAAGACTGAAACTGGCAGGCAATTCAACGTGCCCTAAGTGTAACTTTGAGACAGCAGGAGCTAGAGCTCTCTGTAATTATACTCCCTGATTGTGGAATCTGCTCCCTATTGAGACTGGAAGAGCAGCATCTGTTGAGACATTTGGGTTAAATTTAAAGACGTACACAAATTTGTTGACGCATTTGACTGTGGGGAATGTTCTTAAATATTATTTTTAAACTGTTTTGGTTAAAAAAAACAAAAACAAACAAAAAAAACAAACAAAAAACAAAACAAAACAAAACAACAACAAAAAAACCCCACACCCAAACATAAAAAGATGCTGTGGAAAGGACTTTATGTTATGTTAAAAGATTGTTTCAAATTGTTATCTATTATTTGTCCACAAATAAAAGGAAGAGGTAAGCAACACCATGAACACTGAATAAAACACCCAATCAGGATTCTGAGAAAATAGTTATTGCTACCTTATTGGTTCATTTATGCATTCCCTTATCTCCATCCTACTTGTCAGTACTTTATATTTATAGAGGGTAGGATTTATATTACAGAGGGTAGGCGCTAAGAAACATAAAATATGAAACCATAATTCTAATTTATATTGTCTTTAAAACTAGTGTAAAATCACAGAAAAAATATCATGCTTCATTTTATTAGAAGGTAATTGTTTTTCTGGTTTGCCTAGGTCATTTGGTTAGTGTGCCATCAATTCATAATATTATCCAGGTTTTTTTAATATTCTTGTTTTTAAATATTCTGTTTTATAGCTGTTAGACATAACCTCAGCAAGTAATTTTCTCATACAGTCTCTCTTTTATATTAGATCATAACATTCTTCTTGAAGATTTCTTTTCATCATTACCACTGGATGTATTTAACATTGGAATTCTTATGTCTGTATAGAATTGTCCACACCAAATGGAATAAATCTCAGGCATCCTTTTTAGAATTTCAATAATTTTTTCTCACAACATTAACTTGTTAGCATAAATAATTTCTAATTTGTTATATTTTTAACACATGTCATAATAATTAAAGATGATAAACATTTGGTAACTCTAATGCAAATAGAGTTCAATACTGGACGAGTTTTGACCAGGACTATCGATATCTTATAGCCCACAGGAAAAGAAAATATATATTTCCTTCTTTGTATAATGTCCCTGGGTTTGGGAAGAAAACTCTCCAAGAAGGTTTTAAGAATCCCCTCACGTTATATAGACATGAAAGGGAAACAACCCCCCCAAAAAAACCCCAGAAAATCACCTAGCCATTTTCTTTCTCTGCTTGAAAGTAGATTGATCTTTTATTCACATAAAACTACTGGTAAAGTTCCAGGTTTTGTCTTAGTCTGCTCTATTAAAAATACATTGTTCAAGATCATGTGTGGTTTTTAATATCAAAATAATCCCTTTCTACTGAAGAATTGTTCCAAAAAGATAATTTCAATATATAACATGAAATGAACAAACATGGAAAAGGTGTAAAAGTGAGGAAACTTTTCTCTGTTGTGGAAACAGTAGAGAATTCTTTTCTCAGTTCTGAGGACTGTGGAAAGAATGAGCATAGGCACATATATTTTATTGAAAATTTGCTGATGAACAACTTCAAAAGAGCATTACAGCCCTCAGCATCTATGATGAGCAACATTGCCAGTCTGAAAAAGCACTTGCCTAGTCACTTAAGAATTAACAGCTTTTGTGCAAGCAAATGAACAGTGTCATAGAAAAGACTCAGGTTTAAGTGCATTGTAATTTAAAACTTGTTCTGGATAATTTTGAGTTGGATCCCCAGCATTTTCCATTCAGCTCTTGTCCATGTACTTTTTAAAGAAAATAGTTTTCAGAATTCCACCTGTACATGTAGTATTCCAGACAAGTTTCTGACAAGCTTCTATGACAAGTTTCAAGTTTCTAGAAAGCTGAAGCTCTCAAAAATTGTTAATTTAAGAGAAAGAAACAAGGCATATTGAAAACATCCACCTTTTTGTCAGCAATATCAATCATCACCACTGCTGAGGATGTCAGTCTGCAGTACCTGCTGGGCAAATAGTCACAAGTATGCAGAGTAGTTTATTCTTCAATAATATCCATAAAGCGTATTTCCCACTGGTATACATGGACAAATTTATCAAAATGCATTTGTTTATTAATTTTTAATAGAAGAAAATCTCTTTTATGGGCTTACATTAAAAAAATATTTTTCTTTCAATGGACAGTGTATATCAGAGAATATGCAGTGCATACTTTGGTGGCTCATTCTTTTGACCACCAGACAGAGAATTATGAGCTGTAGTCGAAAGTCTTGGTTTGAAAACACAGGAAAATTTTCTTTCCTGTCATTTATCCAGGATAGGAGAGCAAGCCTGTGAAAAGAAATCAAAAAGTGTGAGAGATGGCTGTCTCATAACCCAGCAGTGAAAGGAAGACAGAGAAACTTCCAGAGAGATTGATGGAATGCTGTCAGTGGCTGGTAACTCTGTAGAGGTAAATCCCTGAAAGCAGGATAATCACGTAGTTTTTTAGTTCTAAGAAAACTTAGTGCTCGGAAACTGGTAAAGAGCTGACTAGAGTAACAGTAGTTAAATGAGATAAGAAAGTCTTCAATATGCTGGAGATCCATAGTCCAAAATTCAGAGGTCCCTCATGGTTGATATCTTGAGGTTCTTAGATTTTCCAGTTTATCAGGATTTACATTGTATTTAATGCTTGCTGTATTTAACATACTGATGCAACCGAGGAGTAGGATTCTATATTGAAAAACAATTACAATGAAAGCTCTACTCAGACTTTTGGGTTTTCACTTCAGCCTTGAATGTTCCATGTTGTACACAGCTTCCATTCCTTATATTGATAAAACAAGTATATGTGGGAATGTACAGTGGGAAGAATTGCATCTGTGGAAGATGGAGGATCAAAGTGACTAAAAGGGATCTGTGATAAGTGCATAGACTTGGTAGGTAGGTGTGGTTCTGCAGGATATTAATAAGAAAGCCCATAGGAGATCAGGCCTAGGGTTTTGTCTTAGGCAGGGGCCACAAGCAACACCAAGGGAGGAAGAAGTCAAACAAATTACTGCTCCTTCTGTCACTCTCCTGTCATCAATTGTATTATACTTTGTGGATTTCTTAAACCTAATGTGACTTCTTTAACTCCTTTGCATCTCTTTTCTTCATGGTCACAGGTATTTTTAGGTGAACAATAACTGATAATCAGAAATTCAAAAGGTCTGTTACTTTACTTTTCCTATTAAGAACTAAGTTCTTTTATTTGGTTTGAGCTTGGCTTTTACTATGTCAATGCAATAATCTCTTATTTTTGTAATAGGCATTACAGCAAAAAATAATTTCCTATTCACACTCTCCACGACCATTTTTTAGGCATTTTCTTCATGTGGTGTCCTGTCCAGGCTACAGAGGATGTTTTCTCAACTATTATGTGTAGGATCTTTTATGCTTTTAAACACTTTTGTCTTTCTCTGAATCTTAGTTCTATTAAGTTCATTTTAGGGATAAGAAGACCAGTGCTGCACATTGTATTCAATACTTGGGAAAAGCACAGATTTACACAGTGATTTCACTATTTTTCTTTGTCTCCCTTTATTTCCTAATATTTTCAAATATTTGAGCACATTTTTGGTCCACTACCAAGTACTAAGACTTATTTTCATAGAAATATGCATCATAATCCCAAGGTTTTGTCTTTTGTTACAAATCCAGATTTCTCTCCTTTACAGATTAACTGGTTTCTTTTGATATCACTTTATGATTTTCTATACTGAACTTTTTTTGCTGTTTCATTGCTACAACACTCAGACTTGTAAGGCTTCTGTTCATTCTTTGCAGGTGGCTCTCATCTTTAAGTCTTTGACCAAATTTCATCATTCCACAGAACTTTCTATAAAGGTAACACTGAGACAGTTTGTCAATTTTGGCTCTCTAGCAGACAACTGACATAGGTGAAGTGTACTCCCACAAGCAGCCATAGGCAAACCAGTCTCTCACAAGCTGATTTCCTTTAGCCACTGTTGTGGTTCAAGCCCAGCTGGAGATGAAACATCGCGCAGTTGAGCAACTCCCTTTCTCTCTTCATCCTCCTACAGTGGAATGGGAAGGAGAATCACTGGAGAAATTGTATGTTGAGATAAGAACAGTTTAATAACTGAAAATAAAGTTAGATGCAATAATAACATTAAATAATACTAATAATACTAATAATATTAATTATAAGGGAAAAACCAGTGATGCACAATACAATTTCTTTGGTACAGACTTGGTGTAAGGAAAGAAATGACAGGCACCATAATGGAGCAGCAGCTGTAAGACTGTATCCTCCAGATTAATCAAAAACTTCTCAGCAAGGATGGATACACTCAATGTGGTGTTAGATTATCTCAAAATGAGCAGAGATCTTCAAAAACCAGGAAATATAAAAACTGAGACAAACACCTCTCTTTTCTCCAGATAAGAAGGGAAAAGTAATGTTCTTCTGAGGAGTATCTATTAGTCTGTAACCCTTAAACCTGGCAGGTTAGAAGTACTGAAATTCATAAAGGAAATTGGGCTTTTGTCACTCAATTTAAACATGCAATTTTGCCTAATAATTAGAAAGATTAATGGTGAAAAAAAAAATCAATGAGTAAGCAGTAAGGTAGATAAGATACTTGTTAAATCTTGACTCAGCAGCTTTAACTTGCACAGATATAAGCTCATATATCTTCTTTTCCAGTACTCCTGGCTTTACTGTCTACCTAATTTTCTTCCACAATTTCAAGTATAACACTCAGAGAACAGAGCAAAGGAATGTACTGTGTTTGAAGTACTTGTTTTTTTCCTGGCTTTGCAGTTAGATCATATGAAGAAAGAAATATTCCAACTCATTTAGATAGATGACTAATTTCAAAATTAAAGGTTTATAATCTGTAAAAAATATTTGATTTAAACCAATACAATTTAATTAATTCAGCCTGGAAAACCGTGCATTTTTTTAGGTCTCTACACATCTATTAGATTGGAACTGCCAATATCAAAAAGAACTTTTAAAAACTTTTAAAATTAACAAAAAGGAAATTGACATTTTCTTACAGGGTTGAGTCATAAAGATGCAAGTTAGTGATAAGAGAAGAAAGAGCTGCAATCACAGACTGTGCACCTTTCTTAAAATTAAGCTGTAGGAAGTGAAAGTAAGCTGTAGAAAGTAAACTGTCTTTAAAACATTCATAACCACCAGCATCTCTGTGCAAACAGTGAAGTGTGTTACTGAAAAAAACATGAACATACTGCCTAAGAAGACAGATATTTTGCTATTGTTTGTATGGATTTAAAGGGGTTTATTTGATTTGCTTACTGCTGCTTATACGTTTTGACATGGAAAAGTCTGTTTTCCTACAAAGTATATTGTCCCATAATAGTGTCAGCACTTTTCCATTGCAGCATAATTTAGAGTATATTTCAAACTATGCCTTTATGCAAATCAAACAGTTAATATTTGTTTGGGCTTTTTTGTCTGTTTTCTTTTTCACTTTCTTCCTGTAAATATTTTTTCTGTCTACTTTTTAATAGATGTGTGATTTACAAACTCCCCCACAGGCAGATAATGAATGAAGCAGAAATCATCAAAGAGGAAGCTCATATCCTCCACATCTTTCCTGGTGAGAGGCAAAGAGTGCTTTTGCAGGGAAAGCTCCACCTTGAGACTTAGAGTAGATGTCATAATTTCCTGTTGGTTGTTTTGTAGAGAAGTTGCTACTGTTTTTGGAAGTTAGCTGCAGTTCTTGGAATTTTATCACTGATACACCAATATGACTCCAATATCACAGCCGTTAAGGAAATCACTTGCCTGGTGCCAGCAGTCCCTGTAGGGAAATCACCTTTGTAAAACCAGTTTGAGTAAAAAAAACCATTGCTATTCAGAGCTACCTTAATGCCTTCACTATCTTCACTAGTGTCCTGAAATTGAAGATAACTGTAATTGTTTGAATGTTTAATCCAGAACTTCAATCTCTACTTGGTTTAACCATTCTACATGCATGTTACTTCTAATTGGTGCAAGACTATATCCAAAGAGCCTCCAAAATTAATACAAATAATAACAACAGTAACATACAGGCTTGTCCTGACTCTGCTCAGTAGCAACTTAAATGGAGATTATAGGAAAGACAGAAATAATTTTTCCTAAGAAATCAGTACTTAAGTTGAGTAGTCATTGGAAGGACTAAGCAGAGATTGCTTAGACATAGTGAGAAATTAGTGGAAAAATTAGATTCAGAATAGGGGGAGAGCAAGGAATAATGCAGGCAAACCCTAGATAGGAGGCATGATACCAGCTGATGTGGAGTCAGATATAGGAAGTAAAGAGAAACAGGAGTCAAATAAGATCATAGTGAGATGGACTTGATTAGGAAAGATGGCAGTATCTGCTTACGTAAGGATCATGTAAACTTAGACAGACTGCAATAAAACAGCTTTTCTTCTCCAGTATTACCTAAAAATGAAGCTGTTCCCTGGGGGAGATATAATGTGATAGACATGAATTCCTTCATTGGCTTTGGACATCTTTCATTTCAGTATCATTTTTAGTCCATAGAGAGCTATCTGATGTTTGATGAAGTTTATGTTATGAGTACAATTGTGAAATGGAAAGAAAGTAAGAACTTCGGTAATCACTTTGGAAGAGACCTGTGTGTGACAGTTACACGAAGCAGTGAGTGAAGAACTCTGAAAAAATGGATGAAGAAAAATGGGACTTACTGATCTCTTTCAGTCTTGTAAAGACTTTTCTTGTGAAAAGGAATAATTCTTCACACAAGCATCTGAGAATGAAATTATTTCAGATAAGGCCTATGCCTTTTGACATATTGAAGTATCCCTAATTCCATAAAAGGTGAATTAGAAAATTATATTTGAATAGCCAACTGAATTGAGATAAAATGCAGTTGAAATGAAATGCAATTGTCTATAATGAGAAAAGTGGTTGCCCTAACTGCAGATGAATACTTTAAGTCAAATGACTAACAAACTACGTTAGTTAAAGTGTAAGACTAGAATGCATATTGTAGAATATCAAAATCCCTTGAAATATTTCTTAATAATATATGCCTTGCTCACATCCTACAAGAGATTATAGAAAAGATAGAAATGATAACATTTCTTAATATAACTTTTAATTGAAACACTATTACTCAATCCTAACAGGATTGGTTTGTCAAGTCTATAAAATTAAGACCTGAGTATGGAGTCATGCCACCATATATTGTCGCAGTCTCTAAGGTGTTTCAGAAAAAGATAACCTATAGCAAGATAGTTATTCTTGTCATAGTGTATATAGGAAAAATAATTATTTTATAATTCTCTGCAAAAGCTGAGGAGATGAGTAAAGTAGAAAGTAAGTCAAATTAAATGTTGAAGTACATATGCTTTTTAATCCTTCTGTTTGATCCAGGAATGTAAGCATACTGTTACAGTAAAAAAAAATAAAGGAAAAAAATTAATAAAGAGAATTGATCACAACTGGATAGATTATTTTTCTAAAAACACAAACTTAATAGTAGAATTACTGTGAAATCATATTAAATCTTAAAAATTTATATCCCAGCTTTTCCTCTTAAAAACACTATCTTTCAGTTTTATTTTGATTTTTGTTGTGGATTTTTTGTTTGTTTTCCTTTTGGTTTTGGAGTTGCCTAGACATAGGCAACTTAGTTAATACTTTATCATAGCAAATTTATCCTTGGAAGGGCATTAAGCCCAACCTTTCAGAAGTCTCTTCAGATCCTGGCCCTCAATGTCAAATATTCTGGCATCATCTACTCGTTTCATAGTCACTTTTATGTTTCTCTTTTTTAATGCTTTATTTTTTCCTTACATGTTTTTCTTCTCTCTTCTCCTGCTGTTTGTATTAGCTCTAGTCCAATAGGTTCCCAGCGGTAGTTTTCTTTGTTTCCTCTTTTTGTCTAGTAGTTCTTTTGAATCCATCCCAGTATTTCTGGATTGTTCTGATGGTATTTAGTCTCTTTTTAATCAATGTCTCTCTTATTTAAAAGCAAGGTGTTCTCAGAACTGACCTGAAGAGTTCTTTTTTCCTACTGTGACCAAACAGCTAAGTAATTTTCCACCTCTTCTGAAGATCTATAGTACTGCTGTCTATCATTCCAGTGATGATATAATAGACTCAGAATGTCAAAGAAAACAAACACAGAAAGAATGCAGCCATTCGATTAAAGAATTAAAGCAAACATAGTGAAATGTTATTTGTTTAACCATTTTGGAACTTAGAGATTATGGATTATATTATATTATTATAATGTATTTTGATTTAGGGCAAAACATTTTTTCTTTCATTAACACAGATCAGTAATTCTAATATGTATATATATATATATATATGTATATAGTATTTGTCTCAGAAACTCATACAGACATAGACCAGCTCAGAAAGACCTTCTTTCATTTATCTACTACTCAGCTGGGAACTGTACCCTCTCTCCAACCTGTAAATAACTGTTATGTCAAATGTTCAAAACCATGCTTTATAAAAGGACCTTCTAAATTCCTTGAAACTCAGAATTGTCTTACATCTATGTTCCTTTCACTTCCTTTCAAATAAAATAAGTTTGAGCAACTAGATATTTAAATGTGATTTCATTTGAATATCAGATTATTGAGTTAGGAAACAAAGACCTCATGCAGAGAATATCCTGCTGCCAGTCTGGTTAATAGCTAAGTGTAATAAAGAAACCTGTAAAATTAGAGAGCTATATGTCTTCCTAATGCAAAATGTTCTAAAGATTTTTAAAGATATTTTTCTGAAATTTTCTATTCTGTATTGCGGATTTAACTCTACAAAACATTCCAAACTTCATTTAATAGCCTTTTGACTTTATCACTTCTATTTTCATCAGTTTTGTCTGAATGTTTGAAGTTTAATATCTCAAATAATCTCATCTACCTGGAGAAAAGCATCAACCTCTAAGGTAACCAGACCTTAATGCATTCATAAATGGCCAGATTAATCTCAACACATTAAGTTGCAGTCATGAACTACCTGCAAACTGGTTGAAATATATAGTAGTTACACTGCTTTTTCTTGCACTTGAGCATTCTTTTTAAGTCACTTTGCCATCTCATTCCTCCAGTTGCAGTTATATACTGCCAATCAAACGTAAAAAAGACCAAATAAAATGTACAAACTGAGACAAATAGTTGAAATAATAAGAGCATGTCTGGTTGGAAATTTCCTGCCCATTTTTTTCTTCTCTCTCTCTCTCTTTTTTTTTTTTTTTAGGACATAGACTGCTGCTGCAAAACTGTAAATATTCATATTTGTATTTGGCAATTTTCTTTCTCTAGAGTTGAATAATCTAGAACTCAGATGTTACTGTGTATTAAACAGAGGTATTTCTATTCAAGATTGAAACCAAATCTAAGCTCTTCCGGAGCTTTAAATAAAATGCTGTGTTACTAATCTTCCTCTTCTATGTCAGTAGTCAGCTGCGTAGCAAAGAAGCCAGAAACATAGGCTCAGAATAGAAAATGAAGGTGCAAGACACCACAACTAAAACTCCCATGGAGCACTGGCAGTTCAGACAGACAGGCCTTTAGTATCTCCAACATACCTTCTATCTTGTTATTCATTTCCCAATATCAATTCAATTCAACAAAATATGAACCTAGTCTTACTAGGTTCACCAAAGGTATGAATTTATGGCAGCATTACCATTTCACTTTAAAGATCAGTGTTAGTGTGGATGTCTCTCTGGTCAGCTGTTCTCATCTTCTCAGAATGAAAGAACAGAGCACCATTTTGTCTATTCCTGGCACACTTTCTGAAATAGTATATCAGTAACGCTTCATGGCTAATTGTATCAAAGGCAGCTGCAAGACCCAAACAAATTAGTTTGAAGCCTAAACTCACTGCCATTGCCAAGAGGAGATAAGCAGACAATAAAACATTGAAATTCTCCTGTCATATGTGTTGATTAAGGCAAAGGATTCCAGATATCAGCAGGGTCTGGGATAATTATATCTATGCCTATAGTTTATTTCTTTTTATACAGTCCCCCTATAGAGAAGAGCTGGTATTGATTTACTGACCTGAGGATTCAAAAAGGCTGGCTGTTACCCTTGGAACTCGATCAAAACTTGAGGAATATTTCCAGGGTGCGAATCAGAAACTAAAGAAAGAAAAACTGGTAAAAAATCCCCAGCAGGGCAAGTTCTGCGTTTGTCTTAAACAAGTTTAGCCTTGGTCAAGAAACAAGTGGAAAAATGTCTCACAATTTGGTTCACGATCTGCTGCTAATGTAACCCTATATGAAAAAAGAAAATAATTACCTATGCTATACTAGCCAGTTGGTTGGAATTTCCTGTGTATTAGTATTGAATTTGGTTTTCTTTCACAAGAAATGGATATGGTTTAATATTTCCAAATCTACTTGATCATCAAACAGTGAAGAGAGCTATCATATCTTATTCCATCACATTTGGATGGAAATTACTGCTTTCACATTGCAAGTAGATTATTTCTCTTATATAAACTTCCTTCAAAACTATTAATAATATTACTGTTAGAGGGTACTAAATGTGTATATACGATGAACAATCAGTATCCTGATTTTGATTTTCTGTCTATGACTTGACTTTCAATATTGCAAGATCCTACATTTCACCCACAGATTTTCCCTAAGAAAAGATGGTTTTAACCATGCTACTATTAAAGATTCTCCACAGTATTGTAAAGCTAAGGGCATATTTCAAATCTTCATATACATGTTATTTACAGTGTTTATTTGGGCACAGGAGGAAACAGATGAAAGGAAGAATTCAGCTAAGGATGTCTGTGTGTGAATCAACACATTCAGGTAACCAAGGCAACCACCAAGCCACGGCTGAAATGCAAGCAGTAGGTTTGTTCCACCGACCCCGCCGGGCAGCAGACCCGGGGTCACCGGCCCCTCTGGGCTCAGTTCATCCTGGCACAAGGAGGGACTGCCTGCCCCGGTGTATCAAAGGGCTCTGTGCACCCACAGTTTGTCTCAAGGCTCTGCTTCTGTCATCTCTCGCCCAGCACGGGGCTCAAACCTGTCTGTGTCTGCCTTATCTCTACATGGGAATTCTACTGCTCAAAAGAGACAGAGGATGAGCAACAGTAGGCATAATAAGTGGAGTTTACCCACATTGACATTTTTAGTAGCAAGGTCCAGGTTCACTTTGAGCAAAGCTACACCCTCCTCCTCAGCAAATTTTAGGATTTTAAGCCTTTGCTCTCAACAGTCTGTTCACAGAGTCTTCATCTAATTCTGCGCCTTGAAGATTCCTGTGTGCCACCATTATGAGTGAAACCAGAGAAGTCCTTGTGGATCTGTGGCTATGTGCATCTCTGGAATGCACACACACTTAATTAAACAGGGAATGCACTACCTAGAATTTCAATAGCTATACAAATTCTCTTCAAGACAGAAATGTTTCCTTTCCAGCTAGACTACTTCATTATAAGCTCAAACTGTGTGAACAATTTATCTCAAAAATAGGTTTATGTGCCATCAAGCTAAAGTAAAATACAGTTTAGAACAAAAAAGTGAGATTTAGGATTATTGTTTTCTTCTCTGTCCAAGTTTTTTGATGTTGAAAAACTATTTCAATACTCCTGGGTTTCCAGGGTTTATTATTTTAATTGATGACAACGCTAATGCAATGCATGTTTTCAGAAAGAAAGGTTTTCTTGAAAAAATGGCAATATCACTGGAAAACTCAAAGGCCTAAAACTCAAAGAACATTAAATCAGAAATTTAAATGATTTCTCCCTGATGATGTCAAAGTAGGATTTGAAAACTGAAGATGCAATAGTGAGGGTATCTGTACATCAGAAAAAAAAATGTGTGAATATTCTTATAAAATGAATTGGATTCCTATTTGTAGTTTTCTACCCAAAGAGAAAAGAAATAAAACTTTTAGATATTCTATTTTGATATATAAATTATATATTATGTATATAGAATGAATCTTTCAGATATTACATTTAGATATTTTAGACTTTATTGTCCTGTGGTTCTTATATAACCTGGAGAGTTTAACTAACTCTCATAAAATTACAGGTAAAATTTAAATATACATGACATAGAGGGATTAAACAGATGACCTTTTAAAAAATATTTCCACATTGTTTTAAGTTTGTCTATGTCTCTGCTTCCAAATCTTCTGATGCTACAAGAAGCTTTTATTTATTAAACTCCTCATGTTGTCTTGAATCATGAAGAATTCTGTTTGGCCTATAAACACTAGTCCATATACATATGTACAATTTATATATTATATTTACAAGTAAAAAATTTATGTGGCACCTATTTCTGGAAAATAACTACAAACAAACATATTTATGATTGGTCAGTAGAAAAAATAAAATTTAGTGGTAATTTTTTAGATTGAAAATTCAAGTGGATATTCACAAACATGCATGGGCAGAATTTAACCAAGGTTTTATTTTAAAATTATGGTTGTGATTATTAATATTCACATATCTTTCTGAGCTGTCATAACATTTATCATCTTAACAAATCAAAAAGGCTAGCAAAATTAGGTATCAAATGTTTTAACTTCTGACTCTAGCACCTGAAAAAGAATTTCAATCGGCCCAATCAATATTTAATGAAAACTTTTATTATATAACCAGAGCCTTAACCCACAATAACAGGATTTTAAGCTATTCTTGCCTTAACATATAGCATGGTAATAATATTTTTTTATTGAGAGAAATCTAGATTTTTAGCTGATGCTGAATGGTAATCTAACAAGCCCTGTCTCCAGAGGTTCATTTTCATCATTGGTGATATCACTGTTTGTGCTTTTACAAAGCAGGTGAATAAATATTCCATTGCCTGTAGTCCATGCCTCACTTCAAACAGAGAAGAGGATGGAAATTCAATTTTTGCAAAATGGAAGAGAACAAAACTTGTGAGGAATAAAATGCTGTGCTTCTTTTTCACTAAAAGATTCTAAAAGACAGAATGGAAAGAAGAAAAGCAAGCTTTCTGTGTTGACAGCATGGTTAGACTAACAAAACACAATTCTATAAACAAATATTTCTTATTGTATCTTAATTTTGCAGTAAAATTATAGACACACATATGAACTACATTTTAAACTGAAAATGATAATCACGTTCATATGTTGTGTATGATTTTAGAGTGAAATATTAAAAATTAATATCTTACACTGATTGATGTGAAAACAGGATTGACCTATAATCAGGATGACTGACCCTGAAGTGATGACAATCTGGTATCACATGCCTGCATCATCAACTGCTGGTCACCATGACATTATTTCTGAGTTACCTGTAATGCTTTGTCAAGGGAACATTTTAAATATCAGAGTCTAAAGGAGATTGCAATGCCTCTTTCCTCTGTACAAGTGGAATTTCTTTTCCCTTTTGATTTCTATCTTCCACATGCAATGAGAAAGCCATCTCTGCAACTCAGTACTGTCGTCACACTTTCCCTGTGGTAGGTTTGGAAGCAAGGCTGAAGAAACATATTTGGTCCCTGTGTTCTGCGCCACATCTTCTTGAGGTCAGATAAAGGATGTATTAATATGGAATGTTAATTAATATGGAATGTTGCCCGCCTCCCCAGATAGGGAACTTCTGTAACAGTAACAGGCACTGAGCCAAATCCTGTCAGAAAAAAGACCCAAAATCTAGGGAAAAGAAGCCTCTCTACAGGTGATAAATTTGGGTCTTTTTGTGGATACTGTGATTTTCTATAGTATTTTAAGGGTTTTTCAGTTTCAGACTAATGCAATTATTAAAGTACAGTGTTGCTACGGCAACCTCCTAGAACATTCCTTCCCTGAGGTCCACAGAAAATCCCAAGGAGCAAAGAAAGCAGTTGATTCCTACCTACTGTGTACTAAAAGTTTAATTTTCTTCTGGAATCTAATGTCTTTTTTCACATCTTTGAACTCATTTACTTGCAAAGAAAAATAAGGAGAGAAGAAAAATCCTCCTTAACATTCAGGAACATGTCTCACATTGTATCATGTCTCTGAATGTTCTCTATTGTAAAAATCATACATCTCTTCTGACCTTGTCTTTCGTTTGTTACATAAATTATTCAGTTTTGACATGTTCTATAGGTCAGACACTGAACAAAAACCATTGCAGAGACTTAAAAAATCAGAAGGAAGTTTGTTTCCCGGCCCCCCCCGCCACAATCTGTTCAAATACAGGGTGCTGCAGAAGTTGATTAAATACACAATATCCAAATAAAGTGTGCACTTTGGAATGAATTAAGTCTGTGTAAAAGCTAGAATACTCTAGAGATTTGCAATTCAAAGAAGGAAAATTAGCCTGGAATGGATATTCCCTGCTTGGATGTGAAAAAAATAATTAGAATTATCATTAGCAAACCAGCTCAAAGGATAGTACCTAAGTTAGGTAATCTCATATGGTTTCTGAATGCATTTGACTGTCAGAAAGACAGCTTCACTTTTTTATCACACATAGTTTTTTTATTTAACCAGTCCAAGCAACATAGCTCATTCAATATGTGACATTTTCAGTTTGCTTTTTTTAAATGAAGCCCAGTGGAAAACAGATTTTTATTGAACTACCAAAAGACTGCAATAAATAGAGATTCATTTTAGTGACTTTGCAGATGTCTTTTTTATCCATCTCTCCTCTCCTTATACTCCTTTAGCTACTGCTCAGGAGAAAACATCCATTTAGGGAAGAAAATTCAGGTTTTACTTTCACATTAGTTTTAACATGCCTATTAAAGTCTATGGTACATTAAATATATTAGGAGCTTGAAAATAGTAGTTTGTATCCTCAATGAACTCCTGAAAAAGGCAGTATAGCCATGTTAGGTTTGTTAGCTGCAATTAGCTTTGCTATTTTTTGCTCCATTTTATCATCTGACACTTCTCAAACTGTCACCACCCCGGTATCTTATGTGCCATACTTTTTTTTTATGATGCCACACTCATAAAGGATGCACACCCTTACCAGGCTTATTAACAGACCTTTCCAAGACCTTTACCCTCCACACTCCAATTAGACAATTTCTTGTCCATGTTTTTCACACCCCCAGTGTAAAAAAAAAAAAAAAAAAAAAAAGTTAGCCAGTATGCTGGTAATTTGCAAAAATTCTAGAAAATACTAGTTCCTTGGATATTTTTGTAGAGAGCAAGGAGAAAAAACATTAGTATCTCCAAATTCATGATCTTCTATTTTATCAGGTTTTTGTTCTATTTTATTATATTATCAATTTTTTCTATTCTTATTCTCTTATCCTTATATTCTTGATAAGAATACAAATCATTTAGCTTTGCTGCTATCACAGATATAATTCAGATAAAAAGCAGAAAAAGTAAACTATAAAGTTGTTGTTCAAGTAAAAATATATATAAAGTAATAAAAAGAAGCAGAAGGTATCCTCTTCTTTCATATTTTTACTTTTTCTATCTCTAATTTGAATTTCCATCCTGTGATTTTTGAGGGTGTCTTCCCCCTCCCTGCCTTCTTTCTCTCTTTTTCTACTCAAAAAAAAACAGCCAAAAGAGAAGGCAAAATTTTAATTTTTTAAATCAATATTTACTATTTCATTCATGCCAAAATCTGAAAAATCTGAAATTTGACAGAATTGGCCATGCAAAGGAAATATGTAGTGAATTAACTAAAGGATAGGTTGTTCTTCTTTATCCCAGGGAACATGACACTTAACAAACAAACACGTTCTGTTAATCTATCTAGGAGCTCCAGCAAATTACTTGAGAATTTTGATTTTATTGTTGGTTGCTGCTGTTGTTTGTGCTTACTTGTTTTTTGGGATTTTTTTTTTCTTTTTGGTTTTGTTCGGTTTTTTGCTTTTACAATCCATTCCATTTTCCTACTTATTCTACTGAAATCATGATCTGTAATGTGCAACCTCCCAATAACAGGCTAAAGTAGGTATGTCCTCAATAAGCAATATATTAGTAGCACAACCAAGAAGGACCTGAACAGATTAAAAAAGTCAAACAAGAATTACTTTGACAAAGTTATGCTGAAAACTGCAGATGCTACAGCAATTTAATGGATAGAGCAAAGTCTATGTTCAAAGAGAAATTTTAGGTTTATCACTCCATGAAATCTGTACACTGCAGCAATGACCTTGAATATATTCACTAATTTTTGTGCATATGGAACTTGAACACCTCATATGAAAGTTCTGAGAACAGATGCCAAATAAATTATCATTATATGGTCTCTAGCTTATCCATCAATAACAAAAAAATAAAATAAAATAAATAAAATATTAAAATAAATCCCCTTAGATTACTCTTAGGTTACTTGGGAAACACCTCTAAGTAAGGAACATTGTGGTGAGGATTCATTCCTTTTTGTTTTCAGGTTAGGATCTTCAGATTGATAACAGCTTCTCAAGGAAAGAAGGGATTTGGGTAAGTGTCAGGAAAGAAATGAAAGAAAACTAAATCATCACACCAAATTCATTATTTATTTTGAATGGAAAGTGCTTCTGTCTACAAAGACAGAGCAGGATTATAACTTAAAATTTGCATCGCTGTTGTTGGATAAGTTTAATGAAGTGATACAAATTTTACAACAAATATCAGAGAAAGCTAAATTATTTCAAGGATTATGAAAATAAAGGAAATGCTGAAAATGAGAAAAATGGAAATAGTGTTTTATGTATGCTGCGTGTATCGTTAATAAACAGAGAAGCATTTTAAAATATTTTCTCTGATATATCTATATATTTGTATATCTATCTATATATAGAGAGAGAGAGACAGTGTTCCTTCTTTGGCAAAGGGAGTTTATAGTTGGAGATGGGTGTTTTTTACCTATAAATTTCAGCTTTACTAAACCCACTATATAACTTCAGTTTTATTACATGCAGGATAGAATCATAAAAAGTATATATCAGCTCAAAAGCCAGCAAGTTTATAGTTACTGACTGAAAGCAAGTGACATAAGGTGTCGAATGAGAAACTCCTTGAATTTATTAAAGAAAACCCAAAGTTTACTGGACAAAAAAAAAAGTTGTGTTGATTATCTTGTTCAGATTTCAGAGGTGAGGTTGTTTGATTCTGGGTCCCAAATAAAAGAGTGGAGTTCAAATCTTTATCCTGACCCAGGTGATGCACAGAGCCTCACCTTGAGTGAGGTTTATTTCCAAGAGAAGGAAACCTCTTCAGGGAGGCTCAGGTTCTAAATCACAACAAAATTTAAAATTATTTTTCAAACTCTTCTTTGGTATCACTTTGCTTAATTCTCAGGAAAATACACTGAAGGTTATCTCACTCAGCTACTTGAGATAGTTTGCATTGGAAATGCTTGTCAGTCAAAGCATGCAAGACAGGTAATAATGTAAACTCTTGATATTTCAACCTCTGATTGTTTAGGGCTTTCGAATTTTTGCCTAAGAAAATCTAACATCTGTTGGTATGACAAGGATGGGAAATGCTAATTTTTAAACAGTTGCGCCTATAGTTTGCTGAATGGTTTTCTCACATTGTTTATCCTTACTGTGGATTTTTGGTAATCATATCTCATATTAGGCCCTTCTATACATCAGTTTTCAAAGACACTAGAGTTGTCTACAATCTCCTCAGGCATATCTTCCCATATCGTGATTCTCTTTAGATGGTCTTCATTTCAGCAACAAACCGGAAAGGATTAAGAATTCCAGCTACAAGTAAGGATCCCCATTTCCTCTTTCATTCTTTGAGAGTAAGATATTGACACTCTTCCTGAAGTTTCCATCTACATCTATGTCTTCCAGTAGAATGAAGCACATCAATCTTTTTATTGTGATCTTCAAATGTTTACTTCTAAAGCTGTGGAAATGAGATTTCTGGTATGTTGAGGATGGCTTTGACCATTTTCTATGGTAGAGAGGACGAGTCTTCATACAAATAGAGTTATCTGTTATGTAGTTGATTACTACATGCATGTTAAAGCATTTGACCTAGCAGACAAAATGTTACTGTTCTTATATGAACTAGCAGAAAATAAAGTTACTGTTCTTACATGAACCAGCAACTTTAGTAACAAGTAATCTTTAAAGTCTTCTTAGAACATTAAATGGAAGTTACCTTACCTATAAAAATATCCTCTCTAAGTAAAGAGATCATGAATGCATGAAACAAAACCAAGACAGTTATAAAATACTATAAAAGACTATAAAATACAGACAGGTTATAAAATACTATTTTTTAAAAAAATCATTAAATGGGTGGAACAGTTAATAATAATATATAATAAGATATCTTTTCAGAATACTTGTGACACTTGTTCACATCCAGTTGGTAAAATAATTTTATCTGTAGATATTAAATTTGTACAGTTAAATGTTGTGGGTTAAAAAAAGTAATGTGCACTCTCCTTTCTAATTTTTCATTTACAGTCCAGCTATAATTCACTGTCTTTTTTTCAGATAGTGCTTCAATCATTAAGCACCGGCAAGCATTACCAAGTAGATATTATTTTTACCTACTTTGAGAGTCAATGACAGAAAAAAAAAAATGGTGTATTTGATAAAGGACAAGTGACAGAGTTTGTCAGAATCTGCTAGAGGAAGCCATATCTGATCCTTAGTCCTACCTGGCAGCAGCAGGCAACCTCATATTCTTGTGAAGGTTCTCAGAAGTTCCCAGGTTTCTGACAAAAAGCACAGAATCTCAAGAACATATCATAGAAGTAGCATCCAGAAACTGCTTTGCAAACTGCTGCACCTGCTGGCTGCCTCTGATAGTTGTGCTCTGTTCCTGATTGTCATGTGGACCCATAGAGAACCCAACAAGCACATACAGCAACGTAGAGTCAGATATCCTGCCAAACTCAACCTCTGATCAAGCTTCCTGAAAAGGGGCCGTGCAAGCAGAGGCCAGATTTCAAATCAACCTCTAATGAATTCTGAGTGAATCATAAGCCAGCTTATGCAATTATGGTATAAATCAGGGCAATGAAATTAGATCTTTGAGGCACTTCAGTCTTTCCACGAGGCTCTGTAGGCTTTGGACTGAGTCCCAAAAACTCTGAGTTTCACCAGCTGTTCTATTAGAATTATAATATTCAAACAAATTCTGTCTTTTGTTCCATTGCATTTAGATGTATTTGAGCTATTTGTAGATGTGGTGCATCTGTACATCTCCAGATCAAATTCATACAGGTAAAATGTTCAGAAGCGTAATTTAGTATCAGACTAAAATAGATGGTAAATTTCATTACTGGCAGATGCTACTTAACTGGACATCCTGTTATTGAGAGGAGATATGAAACTAATGTCATATGTTAAGTGGCCAAGGGCCAGTGGTCATGCTTGAGTGAGACATATTTCAAAGTATATATAATATTAGCAGTTTTGTGTGACTGCCAAGGGCACTCCATCCAGATATGTAATATGTACAGTATTCCCAAAAAGCTTTGATTTACACTAAATGATATGAATGCTTTTATTTGTCAACATAATAGAAGCCTTCACAGAGAGTATTTATTTTTGAATTACCAGGCCATTTAGACATTCACTGATTGTCAGCCTCAGTGGTATTGTAAAAATGATGATATGCCACTAATTAGTTATTTTCCCCTCTCAAAATTGTTATATTTTGTTACTCAAATGGTACAGTTCCAATTTTTGTTAATTTTTTTAGGTTTTTGGTTTTGGGTTTTTTTTTGGTGAGTCTACTCATTAGGCTGAGTATATTCCTTCCTATAGCATTGAGGGGTCCAGCATGACCTGTGTTTTCTCAGTTGTTGATGATTTCTCATTCTGTTTGAACAACCTAGACAGGAAAGATCTTTTTTATCAACTTAAAGTCAGCCATCAACAGAATCATCATCACTCACAACTAGATATCAAAAAAAGACTTAAGATTGCTCATCTCAGAAAGACCTGGAATGACGGCTGCCTTCAGTTTTTTCAAGCTATGTTTTAAAACCTTTGAACAGAAGGTGTTTTTCTCACAAAACTCCTCTGTACTTAAAAAAGTTTGCAAGAAACTGGAACACTCCTCAGCTCTCTATCTGGTTTGCTGATCCATTGGACTTTCAAAATAATCCAGACCTCCATAGTTTTCTCCTCACCATTCCCTGTGAAACTGTAAGTCCTAAGGAATCTTCTAAAATCTGGGGCTTATAGGGTTTGTAAAGGTCTTATTTATTATATGTCTGCTCATGTTCCTAACTTTTCAAAATTTAATTGTTTGTATGGCCTAGCTTCTTTAGCCAAAAATGGTCAGATACAGACTTATGCTATGGAACAAGGATCTAACAAATGTTTGAAATTAATATATGCTTTACATCGTTAGAGTTCTAAAATAAAATGGTCTAGATGTCTTTATGAAAAACCACTTCTTAAAAATAACAAACAAAGAAAGGATTTGGACTCTTTGTCTTCTCAAAAAAGATCACAGGACTAACAAACTATGAATGAACAGAAAAATCTAAACCAAATCCCTTGATGCCATTCTGCTGGTAAAGAGTTTGGAGCAGGAAAGGCAAAGAAAACATTACAGCAAGTAATTCTCTATTGGTGGATTCAGCTCTTGTCATTAGGACCTTGCATTTTAAATCTTTCATGTATTTGGTGCAGTAAGGAATAATGGGAAGGCAGGGACATGGGGTTGGATGTGGGCCACACAAAATACACAAGCATGGAGAGAGAGGATGAAGAGGAAAAGCAAGAGACAGTTATGAACTGTACTCTTCCAAGGCTTGATCAAACTTTATATCATCTTTTAGAAGGAAAACAGTTGAAAGTATTTCATGACAATGAAATTTTACTACATTATGCAATTATTCAAAGGTGGCTCAATATCTTCTCAGAAATATCAGGAAACAACTTTGGAAGCTTTTGCAGATTTCTATTAAGCAAATTTCTATGCATTACATAAAAAAATATGCATAGAAAAAACAGTTGTAATGTAATGTCCTGTCCTGAAAAAAACAGTTGCAGCATTATCATCTTAAGTACATATTTATCATACAAAGAATGGATCTGAAAAACACAAAAAAGAGGAAAATTAATGTCAAGGGGAACTTTACAGTGTTTGTTGTTACTGTGAATTAATTAAGGTCCAGATCCAAGACAGAACCTCAAACTGAGATGTCTACTAATCAGAAAAGAGTCAAATTTTCAAGGTGTTCTGAAGATTATCCAGAGTAATCAGGATGGCACACAGTCTTGTTTCTTTTACACAAGAACTGTAAACATTCTTCCATACTGGCCAGGCTGGACTTAGGTATTGAGTGTCTTGTCCTTGCCTTAGCTGTTGGCAAATGGTAATACAAAAGGAAAATAAATTGTGAGCAGTTTTGGTTCTTGCAACAACAGTGCCAGGGAGTGGAGAGGAAAAAGAGTACAAAAAGATAAGAAGGGCTAATAGTCAAGTCATTGAAAATGAATAAGGACAGCAAAGGAGAAGAGCAGAGCAGAAAGTGCAGTGATGAAAACAGAATGGTGATACCAATCTGTATTTCTTGTCTTTCCTCTCTAAGATAGGAGACTGTTGACTGCAATCATGTGTTTAATTAACCTTCCACTTTATCCCATTATTTACATTGAAGTACACATTTCACCTCACTTGATGTTGACAGTAATTTATATATACATGTAATTATAACTTAGTATGAAATTATTGTGTAATTATCTACTTGCTTAAACATAATGAAACAATGTTTAATATTCAAAAGAAATGCAATTTCCCTTTGTTCAGGAAAAAATTATTGACGATATTTCTGCTTTTAAGGAGAAATTTTTTAAAGGAAAGATTTCTGTCTTACTGACATTGAAAATACCAGACATAAGAAAGTAGCTCTGACAAATATTCAAGATTTACATTTATATATTTAGACCTGTAAAGGAAACATGTATTTAGCATGAATGCATATGCGTGTGTGAATATGTAAATTGTTTGCATCATTAAAATTAAATTAGTCTTTTGTAAGACTTTCAAATGAACTGCATTTATAAACCTTTAGTTCAGAAGCATTGTATATTAAGGAAAAAATATAAGCCCAAAGTCAATGAAAATAATGCAATTTATACATTGATTTTACTGTGAAATATATTCCAAAATACTTGAATTATTTCTATATACAGATTCAGACCTTCATAGCTCATGAATATAGGTTCTGTATTTGAAAGATTTAAGAGCCCATGCATCAACATCCAATTGCAATGACTATGTCAAGGTGGGAAAGCAGGTGTGAGCCTTGAAGCTGGTGACTGTCCCATGTGTTTGTTCAGCATTTATTTTGTTTAAAATGAAGAATCTCTACTGTATTACTAACAAATTCAAACAACTCTACAAGCAGAAAAAAGGGGGCTTGAAATATAAAGTGATTTTGAAAAAAATACTTGGAGATAATTTGAATCTGAACTTACTGTTCAAATGAGAAAGCTGAATTGAAATACTTATATTTTACTTTGTTTTTCATCAGAAAATCTGTAACTCTACATAGGTGGTTTTTTTAAAGGATTAGCTCTACAGTCACTGCCTTCAGTGAATATATTGACCTCAGCAGAGTATACAACTGAAGATATACTTCCTTCTGGGAGTAGTATTTACAGTTAAATTGGTGGGGTAATGACAGGTTACATCATGTGATAGGGAGCAAGATAAAATTGGCTCATAAATCAGCATGAGACATAATAGAGAAAACCATTGTAGTTCTCTGAGTGTTTATCCAGTGTCCTGAAATCCTTCAGACTCTTTCTCTTAAATCTGTGTCCTTTCCTTGTTTCAACGCTTCACTGCTTTTTTTCCAGTCCATTTCTATGCAATTTCTGAGTATCTTCCCAGTTTTTCTTGCTCCACATACATCCATAAAAAACCTTTGTTGCTGCTGAATATGAAATTGCTAGGAAAATTCATGCCAACTCTGGTATCACAAACCTTAACTACTTGGTACCATGATTATTCTCTAGGTAGAAAGGTAGACAAGTGAAATTTTGATTGCATTGGATAATCTTCTGGTTTTGGAAGCTCCTAGCTCTACTCCTAACAGGTGACCAGTTTTTTGGCTGCAGCCACACAATGTGGACTAGAAAAAAAAGCTGAAAAGCTACTCTGGACTTGGAACATTTGTTGAGTTTTTAATGCTAAGAATTAAAAAAGAACCATCTTGCATTTAATATAATTAATAAATCATGACACACGTTTTCTATTTTCTATTTTTGTAGAAAATAATAATTGAAAATTTTAAAAAAATGGATAATAACTAACGCGTTGTCGGTTTAGGCCTTGAGGCAGCTAAGGAGCATTCAGCTGCTCACCTACTACCCTGCCCACAGTGGGACAGCAGAAGAGAAATAGAAGAGAAAAAGAAAGAAATCTTATGGTTCCAGATAAAAATTATTTAATTTTTAGCAAAATGGAAGAAGGAAGAAAGAAAATAAAACAAAAACAATGATACAAAGGCAGTCACTCACCACCTTCCAAGAGTAGACTAATTCTCTCCCAAGCGAAAGATGACAAATCATCCTAAAACCTCCTCTTTTTCCTTTTTATTGCCAAGGATGATATTATATGGCATGAAATATCTGGTTTGTTTTGGCTATCTTCGTGGTTGGGTACTCTCATAGCATATCCCCCTGTTCACAGGGGAAGTGCAAAAGAGGGAGAAAAGGCCTCGATGTTGTGCAAGTGCTGTTCAGCAACAGCTGAAATATTGGTGTGATATCAGCATTGCTTTAGGCACAAATCTAAAAACCCATTACCATACAAGCTGTGTGAGGAAAATTACTCCACCCCAGACAGACATAACCATAATTTGCTTAGGAAATTTACACATTTTGGGCACATGTTAAAATAATTTGCAAACTAGAAAACTATATTGATTTTGATAACAGTGCAACAAATTGTAGCAGTCTTCTTGTGGCTGACTGTGATACTGACTTAAATTTCCTCAGATCACTGAGAGTAGTTGTCTTAGGTCTCATGAGAAAAATTACCAGAATATGGCTCAGTAAAGTACTACTTATACTACTATTTGATTTTTTCTCTTAGAATCCTCAAAATTTTCTTAAAATTAAAAATAATATGTGCACATACTTATATGTATGCACAGACACACATCCTCACACTTGCTCATATATATATGTAAATGATGTTTCTCTTAAGATTCACTCAGAAACTCAGAATTCATTCAAGGATACTGCAGATCATGTTTTGTCATTTGAAATGCAAATAAAGACTTTAAAAGTAGTTTTGCAGTAATGCTAATTCTGAAGAATGTAAAGAATTCTGATGGATTTGCATGAGTGCCAGCAGATTACAATTTAATCCAGTAGTATTTGAAAAATATTCAACTGGCCAAATGATCAAATTTCTGAGATAATCCAATAGAATAAATTACCAGAGGATTATGAATGTGCTGAGAGGAAATTATGAGTTTTGAGAAGCAATGATGCCTAAACATATTAGAGCCTGACTAATCTGTGTTGTCATCAGTAAAAGGTGTAACACTGGAAGGATTTTAACAGATGTCAATCCTCTTAATTTTCTAATTCACTGCTGTTGACAGCCTACCTTGGTCTTAACCAGTGTTGCATTGTCAACAATAAATAAAGCCAATGACATCATTATGAAATTGTGGGGAGTTTTATATTTAGTTTTCTCTTAAATTCTTGAACTTACTAGATAAATTCCATTTGCAGTCATAGAGTACAGAGGTCAATCCTCTACTCTTGTGCAATCCCTAAAGCTGTCATTGGAGTAGCCATTCCACTTTAGTGGAAATAATTGTTCATACACGGGGTTATTACAGATGCCATCTGAGGTAGTGGCAAAAAAATGACATGGTTTAAATGATGGGCAAGAATGTGCTGCAGGACAGGTGAAAATATAAATGTAATATAACATTGTGGGTCATTTGCTTTAAGTGTTAAAGATCCTTTTCCATAAATTTCCTAGTCAAAGTTGGAAGGACCATTATGTTTGTCTACTTTTAGCTGCTGGTATGGAAACCAGCTGCAAGAAAAACATATGATTAAATACATTTTTAAATGGATATTAATTTCCATGCTCTATGCTGTGTTATTTCAGAGATGAGTAGTGGTGTTCCATGGTGATTTTCCCCCATTATAAATGCCCATGACTGAAAGCAAGTAGCTTGTAATGAATGTCACATTCAAGGTAAAGTGAGATTACTACCTGCTGTTACAGCTGGTAAAAAAGAAAAACAACTAATTTATCTCATTTTTTCCCCACACATCTTAAAAGATGAACAACTGACCCAAATGTTATGATAAAAGAGGCATTTTCTTAAAGTTACATTTTTTATTTGCAATCTGGCTGGGACTGCAGTTCTGAAATATTATTTTTACTTCATTACAACTCTTAAGTACTTCCATTTCCTTTGAAAATCCCCATTCCCTTTAGCACCTGGCAGAAGAATCAGGCTAGATTCTTTGGGGGGCAAAAAGAGGAAAGAATTTATCTTACCAAGGCAAAATGTATAGAAGAGGTGCTTTTTGAAGATGGAAGAGTTTTGGTGATCCTTGAATACTTCTCTCCTTGACCTGAATACTCCCTTCTTGCTGGTAGAAAGACTAAAAGGTTGAGAGGGATATGGAAACTCTGTCCAATACTTATCCCCCTGCCTATTTTTTTTCTCTGTCTCCAGGACTGCTGAGATCAGTTACAAAGTAAACTTTACATTGAATCACTGGGGTAGACACCCTGTAGTCTCTTCTCACAGATGAATTTAATGAAATGTTTTGCCAAATGGTTCATCAGCCTTCAAAAAAGTGGACCTGTTGAACCCTATGACTTTGGTATTGCCAACATCAAGCGTTCAAAAGCATGCACCAGGTAATCTTTGTAATAGAAGCTGCTAAAACATTATGGTATTCACAAGCAACATTTTGTTTTTAAGAATATTAAAGATCATATTTTCCAGCCTCAATTACAAGACTTACAGTTAAAATTCTTAATTTTAAAAATATATTTGCATGTACAGTAATGATATCATGTATCATTATAGATGAGATGAAATGTTAAGAAAGATGTTAAATATGTTGAGACATGATAAAGTCAAAAAATGATCAATGGTAATCAGTATTTCTACCGGTTTTCTATTTCACAGAGACTGAATTCTGATATATTATAATCTAAAAAGTATTGTTTTTCTGGAAATTAAGAATTATGTGAGTCACCAGATTAAACATAAAATTATTTTTAAGTACTTTAAACAAAGCTTTTAAAATAGTAGCCTGGTTTTTTGATTAATTTGAGAGTATTAAAAGCAAAAGAATAAAAAATACCATCTTCTTCTCACACCAGAAAAGAAGTTGAAAGGTGAATTTTGGGACTGATTACTGCAAGGGAAGAATATTTGAAAATGACATTTGAAATGTCATATCAATCACTGCTGTTGGAGTTTTTCTATCCATTGTCATGCTTGATCCTGAGACCCCAGGGAAACACCAGAACAGTAACAGTTTGTCTTGCTTAGCCAACATCCAGGAAATAATTAATCTGAAGCTTGCACACAGTCTTGCTCTTCAGGCAGCAGGTTTCCATAGTGTTCACTGATGTTGACAAGAATCAGGGTGAAATTTTGACGAAGATTGAGCCACTGTTGACAAAGTGTAAAACCAGAGACTTCCTACAACTTCTCCTTGTAGTGCATGCCTGAGAATAGAGAATTTTTATTTTTATTAATTTGATGTAAGAACATACTATTTTAAAAATTACAATGCTTTTTTTTTTTTTTTTGGTAGGATAATTGCAATGAAATTTACTGCTCATCTACTGGCACTGTAAAAAGCAATGCATTGACAAAACACCACTGCACAAGAGGAAGTAGCACTATAATTAAACCACGTAAGTAGTAGCAGCTATGTTAAAATTGTCTGTCTTCCTTTTACTCTCCTCCTAACTTGCAGCAAAGATTTATAAATGTGAGTTTTAAAAGCATTTCCACAGCATTTCTTGGTAGTAATAGTATTCACCACTACTGACAGTAACTCTGCATCAGTACAGAATGTACAAGAATGTTATTTCTTTGAATGCTTCTTACTTTGATCACTGCTCCTCTAAATTATACAGATTATCAAGATTTTTTTTGTTTAGTTTCAATTTATCACAAAAAAAAGCACCATTGCTTCTTACTGCTTTTAAGTCATGCATTCCTGTTGAAGTCTGATTTTATACCACAACTATTGATGAAATACAGCATTACCAGGCTGGAAGAGTGGATTCTCATACATAGAATATATTTACAAAATTTATTCACTGATCTGTTGACATTAAAAATTCCTTAAAATGTGTAAGCTCATATTGACCTAGCACCTTTGAATTATAGTATCTCTCAGATACTACAATACTTTTTATGTTGTGGTGGGTTTTTTATTATTTTTATTATTTTATAAGCCTCCCTTCCCCCTGTTTTTAAGACTATTCCCTCACTGCAGATCTTTCAGAGGAAGACATCTATTTTACATTTTATGGCCCAGTACGTGACATGGAAGCCAAACTTCAACAGCATTCTCAAAGAAATCTTCTGCTGTTTGTCTACATTATTTAGCTTTAACCTCTTTGCACAGAAAATTATCCAGTAACTGCCTGGAACTTTAAAAGCAAAGTAATTAACATGAGATCAAAACTGAATAGTAACTCAGTGAGTGAAAAACACGAAGACATATATAGATAAACAAGCCTATATAAGGACTTCATACTTTCAAAGCTTCAGTCTCTGATCACCAGACAACAGCATGGAACATTAAGAAATCTCTGGGAAAATAAATCCTTCTATTTCTAGGTATACATTTGTGTTAAGTCCAATGGGTTAGTGCAATATGGGTATCTGAAACTGGTAGATAAAATTCATTTAACTTCACATAGATTTAAAAATTCACTAGCCCCAGTTGGTACAAAATATTTAAAAAATCTGAATTTATACCAAAGCATACACTATAAGTTTATTTTGATATCCACTCATAAACCACATAATGCATGTGGTTTCCTTATCTACTGATAGACTTTAAAAAAATATGAAAATGAAAAACTTGCAAATATAAAAGCATAATTAATTGCTATTTCTGTCTTTAATAAACTTCTAGAAAACTGAAGCAATTAGAAGCTTGTCACTTAAATTCCATTAAATCTTCTATGAAATTAGACATGTAGTCAGGAACAGTGTGTTATTTAAAAATTTTAGGTACATATTATCATACATCTTCACTGATATAAAGAAATAAGGGCCTAAAGATGCACTATTTTCAGTCTCCACAGATCATAAGCACTGAGTAGTTAAAGCATTTTGCTTAAGAACAGAATGGAGGAAATTAATTTTCAACATGACCTATAACAATGTCTATGATAAGGAGGCATAGAAAGGAATTTGCTCTTAATTAGAAATGTAACCACCTGATCAGAAACTGATTTTATAAAATTAGTTAGGGTCCTTAAAGATAATTTAGCTCCAATCCCCTGCCATGGGCAGGGGTATTTTCCAGTGCCAGGTTTGTGGAATCATGAATTTTCCTGACAGTTCAATTTTTCCTTTGAAATGCTTGAACTATACCTTTGAGTTAAGGTATGTGAGAGAATTTCTCAGATTTAGTAAAAGTGCTTGTATCAGCTGCATACAGCTGAGAAAATGCAGAGGAAGTACAGTTTAGCTGTGTATCTAAACTGACAAGAAATTCTCTCAGAAATTTGGAATTAAATCTGGCCAAGGATGTCAAGGAAAACAAGAAGACCTTCTTCAAATACTTCAGTACAAAAGGAAAACAAAGGATAAGGTGAGACCAGGACTAAATGGAGGTAACAGAGAATGTAGAGAAAGCATAGCAACCAGATGCCTTCTTTGAATTGTTCTTCAATGACAAGACTAGCTCTTGGGATCTTGGACACAGGAGACCAGGGTAAAGAATGCTGGAAGACTTGTTCAAGGAAAAGTGAATTAGAGAACACCCAGGAAAACTTGACATCCACAAGTCATTCATACATTGTTGTTTCTCTCTTAATAACACAGAAGGCCTTGACAACATGGAAAGATGTAGTCCTAAGGAATTAGGAGGATTTTAAAAGTACTCACTAATGTTTGTCCTTCTCATATACTTTGCATTTATTCAGTTAGCATTCAGACCATGCAGGCACTAGAGACATCAAAGACAAGTGGTGTTGGACAGCAGAACAAGCAGGTAACACCTTGGGATGATGAACTAACACACCTTTGAGTATTGCTAGTGATAGAACATCTTTCAGAAAGAACAGATCCCAGAAGCTTCAGTACTGGCTATCAGGTTTGATGTCATCTGTGCATAAAAGGTGAATAATAATAAAAATGTATCTTCCCTTCTCACTGATCAGGTCTTTCAGTTGAGGTAGCAGCTTATAGCAGTTCCATTTTATAGAACAGTTTAAAGGAAGGGATCAACAATTTATTTTTTAATTTATAATATGCTGTTTTATGTGACAAACTGCAAACTCCTTGAAAATGCTAGCAAATGTAAGTCAAGTTTTCAGTTCTCATGTGTGTAATATTATCAGAAAGACTTTTCAGATGTATCTTCATAGCACTTCATATACACAAAGTATGAGGACTCCACATGAAAGCTCTAGTATGTGCAGTGAAGATCTGAAAAATTTTAGCTTGCTTGTCCAGAGAAAAGAACAAACTCTTTCTCTGCAATTTACATCATAGATGTAAAAATGATCACAACATGTCTGTGTACTAAAGAGCAAAATTCCACTTTCAAGGAAAACAGGAAAATTCTGCCTTTGGATTATCCTTATATTTAAAAATGACCAGGATTAAAGATATTTCTAAAACATATTCTGGTACAAGTTCCAGTTCATATGTAGTACATTTGCTATATCATACAACAGAAAAAAAATCCACAGTGTAAATAAAGGGAAAAGAGAATTATTATATCTCTAAACAAGAGATTAATATAAATACTAACAAAAAGAATGCTGAAAAATGAAAAAAAACCCACTTTTTAAAGGGTTTTCAAATTACATGTACCTATGTTCTTACATTTTGTTTGATTTTCTCCTACAAGTCTTGCAGAGTATTATGAAAGGCTGATGCATAAATATTTCCATAGGATTTAAAAGTGATCTTGAAACAGCTGCAATTAAACTAATAATAAAAAATCCTGTTGGGATCCTACTTTGTCTGCCCAGAACTATCATGGTAGCAATACACATGATGCATTAGTTACTTAAGTTAGAAGAGGCTTTCATTTTTTTGTAAGACAGAAATTTTCACTATACAAGACCAGCATCTGTTCTCTCAGAGGTGCATGAAGAGTCTCTCTGCTGGAGATGTCATGATTGTCACTGAATCCTGATTGCACCTGCACAGGAGAAACAAGCCTGGTCTTGCTCCCTTTAATATCAGCAGTAGTACTCCCAGCAACTTACAAGGCAGGAGTTGAGACAGGAGCTAAGCACTGCCTTCATGGGGTTATCTTCCCTCAGTTCCTGCTACCTGTTCAGAAAACCTTGAACTTTGATGCCCACAAATCCCACTATGTCATTCCTACCTAGGAAGGCAAAATCTGGTTATGCATGTGACAGTGATATACAAAGGCTTTTAGTGAATGTGCAAACCCTGGAACTGCCATGGCTCTGGGCTGAGCCTCTCCTAACAGGTGTTTGTCCATAGTCATTAAGAGAATTTAATTTCTGAGAATGAAATTATTAGCGTCAGCAAAGGGGTTTTAAAATCAAAGATAACCAGTGTAAAAGGTCCTTTCTGCAGAATAACTCTCTTGAGAACAATAATTGACAAAAATAAATTATTTTTTCTAGGTCAGCTGCCCCCTTCTGTGAAACACCACATTTCTATAATTATAGATTCTGTAATTGTAGAGTGGATAAGACAGGGAAACCTGATATTTCGTCAAAATAGGGTTTCTGGTTTCTCCACCTTCCACAGGTATGAAGTAGCTCCAACTCAAACACCTTCAATAACCTTGACTTTCCATGTCAGCAATCTACATTATTTGAGGTGCAAGACAGACTATCTGTCCTCCTCAAATGGAAAGCTTCTCCTTTAGCTGTCTGGTTAAAAGGTACCACCTGCACTCTATTTGGAGTGATTTCAATGTCTAGAGAAGACAATGATTATAAATTAATCTTAGAAAAGAGCAGAAAGTATAATATTGAACATATAAAACTTATAGTATTGAGTTGAAAGAGTTCTAAAATATGATTTTATGACAGATTTCTGAAAACGGTAAGTGATTCCAAAACATTCTGAATAGCTTTTATTTGAGCCAACATATCAGCTTATAAGGATAAGGAAGGGTAGGGTGAACATTTGCTCTTTAGCTGCTCTGAGCAATTTATCTTTTCCTTTAATCTGACTCATACCAAGTAATAGATTCTCTGATTTAATTTCTTATTAGCAGCAGTGAATGATGAAAAGCACAGCGGCCTTCACAGGCATTTCAGAGCTGACAGCTGTATTCTTTGTGGACAAGATACATTATAACTGATAAAATTTTGACTTTCACCTTAGTCAAATTTTCTCAAAAGTGTGCTAAAAAATAATTTAAGTAATTTGGGACCTTCACTGCGATTTGGAATAGGATTCAAACAACCTCTGAATTATGCTTTGCTTGTTTTACACAGCTCTTCTCCATAGGTTCAACATATGTCTGAAATATGATTCTATATTGTGAAGTTTAACAAGGGAGTACTAGGATTAAGTTAACAGTGATATAAATATAGAGAGGACAGAAAATTTTGTATGGTTTGCCATTTTGTTTGGTTTCATTCTTCCAGTTTAACCTGAATAATGTGTTACTTTACTGGCGTACTTTTGTTTGAATTATCGTGAGGTACACATAGGTCTCCAAGTATTGACACTGAGAAATTGCAATTATTATTGAGTTGGACTTGGACATATTTCATTACACTGATATTTATTTCTCTCTCATGAACTGCAATATATAGCTGTCTTCTTCAGCTCAAAACACACCAAAGTTTTTAAAGAACTCGAGACCATTACTGAAGTCACATTGCAATAACTCTAATAAATTGCACCTGTGAACTCTTCTCTAGTTTATTTATATACTGTATCACAGGTTATTAAGAGAAAATAACCCACTGTGATACAACATTCTTGTTTACAGTGAGATGCTGGTAGTGACAGCAGGAATATAAAACATAAAATCAACAGGGAACATAGAACTAATAAAAAGACAAGGGTCTATAAAGTAGAAAAAAAAAATCCAAAGCCAACTGTGAAGGCAAAAATAAAATAAAATAAACTTCCATCATAAAAAAATCAAAAATCTGCAGTATATTTATAGATTCTAGAGAGCACAAACACCCATTGAGCTTGAATACTTATGGCTGTCAGGAAATCTGTGAGCTGCTCAGAATCAAAATTTGATCAGCAGAACATATATCTCAAAAAGTTGGTTATGTCTATTTCACTATAGCAAATGAAAAGCGGGAAGGGAAGGGAAGGGAAGGGAAGGGAAGGGAA
>VYXD01006840.1:305067-320256 GCA_013397195.1 Hylia prasina
GGAGGATGTGGCTCATATCAGTCAACATGGGGTCACACAGCACCTTTCCCATTAGTGTGGACTCTTCAGGAGAGTGAAGGTTTCACAAGGTAAATAATATTATTCCTTATTCTGTTTCTAATTCGGGGTGTCCATAGTAAAATGCAATAAACTACTTTCAGTCAGTACAGGTACTGCTGTCTGGGCTAGTCGCTGACCCACTGTATTCACTCTCCATAGTATGCAGCAAGGTTAAATGAAATCACCCAGCTTCCAAAGAGCTGCATATCTTGTGGGGTGATTTCACTGAGGGTCCACTCTAGCTGGATGCCTTTCTGGCATTCTGCACCTCTAGGAAGGATTATTCCTGTATTGTTAGTTGTTTGGAGGTTTTTTTCTCTTTTTTTCTATTCTTTTCTTTCCCTGCTTCATTCTGAACAAAATACTTCACAGTGTTGTAGAGAAGGCTGAAGTAGACAACCCCCTGTGTTATTTTTTCAGCTGAAGGGAATCATCATTGTTACAAATAGCTTCACTTTATGTATCAGCTTCATGCTCACCCCTTCTAATGAGCAGAGGTATCTGATTTATTCACTTTGTGGGTTTAAAGTCATTGACTATAACAGTTGCAGTGAAAGTGATATACAGCCTGTAAGTCATACACACCCCTTGTGAGGTTTTCCAAGGAGAATATCAGTATTCTTGTATGATTTTGAGGAAAATATTCCCCTAATATTTACTAAAAAAATAGTCTGCAAAAATTCTTTGCCTTATTTCTTGTGCACCTCTATGCAACCAATGTATACAGGGCTGATTGGCATTCACAATCTAAGAATTAAATATCAAGTTGATTAAGATCCTCTGATTTTTTGCCACTCTACCAAACACCCTACTGTTATCAGTAAAACTGGTCTGATCTGCTTTGGCATAATGTTACTATGTAACATACTACCTGCACTTTGTTTCACTTCATCCTATATATATTGCTCTTAATGTTAAATTGTGTATTTATTTATCAGTAATAATTTTATTTATGTAAAAAAGTTACAAATAAAGCATATTTGTTTGTTGTTTCTTAAGCAGTGATGGAAATTGAGCTTTAACTGCCAAATCAGAAGTGGCCACCTAATCTACAGTGCAAAGCTATTTTAATTTATAATGGACTTTTTTGCTTAGCTCATATGTATCTGATGTACTTAAAAGAAAATAAAGGAAAAAAAAAAAAGGCATTTACAAAAGAGTACAAAGGTCCCTGAAGACACAACATCTCATTTTCAATTCAGTTGGCAAGAATACTAATTGCATTATCACATATTCAGCAGCGTTCAGCAAAGTTTATTCACTCATCCTTAAGACCTGGGATGTCTGGCAGGTCACTGCCAATAAGCACTACCTTGAGGATCTCAAATGATGGTATACAAAGAAAATTAGATGTAGAGCTGCTGGAAAAAAATCTCTCACAAAGAAGCTAAACCTCTGAGATTTCAATCTTTACCAGCTTCATGACTGAGTGAAAAAATGTATTTGTCTCCATGAACTAAACAAAACAAACAAGCCCATAACTTTCACAAGCATAAAAGAGAAAGAAAGAAAAAAAAAGGAAATGAAAATATACAGGATGATCTACAAATCATAAACCATGTGATTACAAAGGATATAGATGAATCAGGAGTCAGCATGCCAAACAAGAAGCTGCATCCCACAATCATACTCTATCATGTGTGTGCTGTATTTAATTCCACTGATTCAGAAATAAGAAAATGAAATTCTGAAATTATTTTTAATTGGTTTTGTTTCCTTTTTTCAGTAAGTTAGGCATTAAATTAAAGCCTGCGTATTTCACAGCATGAAGAGAGGAATCAGGGAAACAAGGAATTTTGACAGGAAAAATCAGTACAAGTGATGATATTTATTATGAGGAATAGGAGCTTCAACAACATGCTGTTTAAACAGAACAGGAACAAATTAGGACTCAAATAATAAATTTAAACAGCAGTCATACTGGATGGCATCTTGTCCTTCAGGTATGTCAAAGGGCACCACTCAACTTGGTCTCATCTGTAAATGTGCTGAGACTGAACTCAATCCCTCAGTCTATGTCATTAATGAAGAAATTAAACAACACTGGTCCAAATACAGACCTCTGAGGGACAGCACTTGTCATGATGTCCATTGGGACCCTGAGCCATTGATCACTACCCTGGGGATGCAACCATCAAGCTGCTTTCTTATCCAACATCCACTTATCAAATCCATCTCTTTCCAATTTAAAGATGAGGATGTTGGGGGGACTGTGTTCAAGACTACAGAAGTCCAGATAAATGACATCTGTAGCCCTTCCCTTGTCCACTGATGGAGTTACTTTGCAATATAAGGCCACTGGCTTGGTCAGGCAGGACTTGCCATTGGTGAAGATACACTGGCTGTCTCAAGTCACATTCCTGTCCCCCATATGCCTTACTACAGCTTCTAGGAGGATCTTTTCCATGACTTTCCCAGGCAGAGAGGTGAGGCTGACAAGTCAGTAGTTCCCAGGACCCTTCTTTCTATCCTTTTAAAGATGGCAGTACCTATATGAATAATTTTTATTTTAGAATTTATGTATCATTATTTTTCCAGTCACTGGACTCACCTGGTTGCCAAAACTTTTCAAATATCATGAAATGTGGCTTGGCAGCAATGCAGTAGAACTTAAGCACATTCAGGTTCTTCATGTGGTCATGAACCTGATATTTACTTCCAGTGGGAAGCAGATCACTCCCCCAGTCCTCATTCTGCTACAAATCCATTCAAGAGATGTGGGAAGAGATGTTACTGAGACTGTTCTTGCCAACATTGTTTTCCAGCATTGTTTATTGGGGGGACTAAATTTTCTTTGACCTTCCTTTTCTGGTTACCATACCTGTAGAAGCTCTCCCTGTGTTTCTCTGCGTCTTTTCCCAGGTTCTGTTCCATCTTTCCTTTGCCTTCCTCAACCCATTTCTACATAACTGAACTTCATCTCTATACTCTTCCCAGGCTACCTTTCCTTGTCTCTACCCTCTGTGCACTTGCTTCTTTCGCTTTAGTTTGACCAAGGGTTCCCCAGTCAGCTGTGCCAGCCTTGTCTGATTTCTTGCTCCTGGCAATTCCTAGCTCTTGTGCTCTATCAAACATTTCCTCAAAGATCTGCCAGCTCTGTTACACTCACTCCCTTGCCCCTGAGGGCAGTCTGCCAGAGGATCTTATTGACTATCTCCTTGGAAAGCTGGGGATTTGCTTTCCTAAAGTTCAGGCGCCTAACTTTATTCCTTACCTGATCCATATCCCTGAGGACTTCAAATTGACCAATGCATGATCACGGAAGCCAGACTGACTTCGGCCTCTTCGGTCTGTGATTAGTTCATTTACACTGGTGATCATCACATCCAGTATTGCATCCACATTGGTAGGGCTGTCCATTACCTGGCTCAAGAAGTTATTCTCCATACATTCCAGGAGTTTTCTGGATTGCCTACAGTTCATTGTGCTACTTTTCTGGCAGATGTCAAGGTGGTTGAAATTCCTCAGTAGGACAAGAGTCTGAAGTGTGGTGTCTCCAGCTACAGGACACTGCAAGTGTGCTGCAGTATGACTAGAACACTTCAGAATCACTGGCAAAAGGCCCTCAGTAATGATCACATAAAAAATACCTCAGAAACATCTCATCTGACATGACACAGTTGTCATGCTTAAATAGTCAAACAATATCCCTTTAAAGCACAGCACTATCTAAAAAGGTCTATTTCCACTGTCTCAATGATACTGTTCTCCTTTACTTTATCATTGATTATAGAATACTTTTTTCCATCTAATGAAATGTGGCATAAGTGGCTTTATTGTTTGGTTAGGTTTGCTCATTTTGGTTTTTGGTGGCTGTTGTTTTATTGTTTTGGGTTTTTTTTTTTTAAATTTAAGTTCTGTGAACATGAATTTGGCCATATAAAAATTAAAATAGTTCATATTAACATCTTCCTCCAAACAATTCAGAGTGGTCAGTTTAGTGGATTTGTACATACTGTTATTTATCAGTTCATTAACTTTTGCTATCTTAGAAGTGATTGGTTTTGGTTTGTTGGGGTTTTTTTTAATATTCATAGTATTTTTTTTTTTAATATTTTCACTGGTATATGTACTCCTGAGGTCCAAACACCAATAGTCTGGACCTTGATATTAATTTCATTTCATTCAATTGACCTATACAGTATCTGTGCCTTTATCCAAGTCACTGGACAGTATTCAAATTCATTTTCCAATGTTTGAACAAGGTTCAGATTTGTTACTCCGTACCCCACCCTCTCCCCAATATCCTCAATGTACCATAACTTAGCTATATCCTTCTTTCCTTACTATCTTTGTAAATTCGTCTCTCAGTACTAGCTCAGTCTAACTTGACTATCAACAATTGTAGGATCTTTAAGCAATCTTTCTAGCATCCATTAAATCTTATCATTAATGATTTTCACAGCAATGAAAAATTTGTAAAGGTAAATTTGCAAAGTAGTATAAATTTTTCAAACAGATCTCAATGGGGATATTGTGTCTTCATAACTGACAACTGAAAAGACAATGAAGCAGAACTTAAAACAAGTGCTATGTTTTGGCCTTGCTGTATATTACTAACAATAACACCAGAGCTGAGGAAACAGCTCACTGTATTTCAGTGGAGTTATTTGTGGAGAGAGCTGCTGTCAATGTAATGGCAGCAGTGTCAAATTCATGGACTATGTTTACACTGTGCTACATTATTATGTTAAATGCACTAAAGTTCCATCAGGATTAGTTTCATAGGAGAACGCAGAGTGAAGTATCCTCCAAAGTCAAAGTGTGTTTAAATTCACCTTTTTATCTCTTCTAACAGCCTAATGCATTATCTGAAAAAGAAGAAATCTCATTTCCAGGCTGCCAGTTCAGTCTATGTATACAGGTGGGCATCTCTGCTGGACTCACAGTGGTTTTGATACAGCTGTTTGGCAGTAGTGAGTCTGCTAGAAGTGACACTGTCAAGAAAACATAATGGGATATTAATATAGCCTCATCTCCTTCTGGCTGTCCATCTAGCTTATGGTCTTCTGACATTGCTTTCAGAACTGGACCAACACTTGTGCGAACAGTGCTGTCATGGCCAGGATGGCCTGCTCTGAATTATCCAGTTTGTGCAAGGACAGCAGGATGCCATCCCAAGCAGAGAAGCCACTACATTGATATACAAGGCTGTATAGACTTGACAGATCACTGCTTCTGGGGGGAATGTAGAATGCCATTTTCTCATCTATAACCTTTATGATTTGAAAGTTAATAATCTTCCCAAAGTGTATCATATTAAGAACAAAAATATTTCTAAAAAGAGAAACCAAATCAAACAAAAATACTTTGTTTTTAAAAGACCTAAGTCAAAAATCATTCACTGATGTAAGAATGAATTTTATAGGTCTTTATAAAGAAACTGTGACTACAGAGCACACCTTATGAACAACCCCAAAACATATATTCTTTCAATACTCTGCCTCACAGACATTCAAAAACACAAACACACAAAAAGGACATTCGTGCATTTGTGTATGCCAATTGTGTCCTTTCTAACTCAGGCCTTTTGAAATTACTCAGTTCACAGCTAGAGACCATTTCCATACAGACCACATTTGATTAATGAGGCGAGCTCACATTAGTCACAGTTCTTTCAAGGAAAACTTTGATACAGGCCATCTGTTGGAGTCTAGTAAGACTATACCCACATGCAGGCTAAAGCATTAAGCAAAGTATCCAAAGAGAGATTAAGAACACAAAAACAGGCTGTGTTCTGAATTAGTTCCTCTAATCTGCTCAAAAGTGATTTGACATCAATAAAAGCAAAACCAGGGTGATTTGTTCTCCATTGCTTCTCAGATAAACTTTAAATTCAGATCTTGTATTTTTTTTCCAGATATTCAATAAAATTAGCTTTTTTTTTTTCTTAAGTACAGCCTTAATGGCATGTAGTCTGTTAAAAAAGAATGAAAGTCCCCAGCTTCATTACTTCCATTTCTTTCCAAGTCAATATAAGTAAAGGTGGATGTGAACTGCATCATGCTTCATAGAAGTCACCTTCCTCTCATCCTGTGGCAGGCACTCTTCAACAGTCATGACCCAGATAACAGTCTCCAGGTTCCTGTGAACCCTGGCAATTTCATTGTCATCTTATAGTGAGAGGTCTGCTCATCTTGGTCTGCTATGAGCTTTTAGAGAAAGTACACCATGCCTGGCAGCTTGTGGAGGGTGGAGAGGGGAATGAACAAATGAACTTTTTATGTGGACCAGATTCTATGATTTTCTGTGTTGGACTTTCTGCAAGACAGGCTTATAGAACTCCACCAGCTAGTCAACAGTGCATGTGCTGCATGTGGATATCCAGGATCAAAAAGCCAGAGTTTTCAGCCTTTGGTACACAATAGATGAAATGCTACCAGTAACCTGGAAGGCACACACATCTTATGTAAAAACTGATGAGAGAATTTGGGTGTGAGAGTGCTTGTGTACAAACTATAAAAGCAGAGCGTAAAGACATATTGGATTTTTCCCTTTCAGTCCACAAATGTTTTGCAAATAGCTTATTACTTTTCCGTTGGAATCACCCTGAGTATTCTTATCAAAACTTTTGCCATAATCAGGTCATTTCTGAACAGTGTATTGTGAGTGTTCAATTTTGAATTGCCAGATAAACAGCTTGGTTGTGAATATACATAAAGGCCACAGGGGCAAGGTTCTGTTCTGTCATAAACTTATTAGCTTTTGAAATCAAGCTCATCATTTTCTGTGAGCATTTCTCAACCCCAAAAAATTCTGATTAGTACCATATTTTGGACAAGAAGAGTTAATTTAATATGAATGCACTGCAGAGATGTTTCATGTAAATTTTGATCATTACTCCTCTATGGCATTGTTTCTGTATCATGTGATCATAGTTTACTATGGAAATGCTTCTTTTTTTGTTCCTGCCTTCCAGATGCTAATACCTGCAATGAAATGAACTAGATACTTGGTTTTCATTCTTGTCACTTTTTGTTCAAATAAAAACCAACGTCTTAAACCTCCTTTGGGATATTTTTGTTACTTGGGACAACTGGTGGAATAAAAGGGAAAATTGGTTGGAGAGATATACTGTCTAGAAGGGGGCTGAAGAAGTTCACACTGAGCATAAGATTTCCCAACATTTTAAAAGTAATAGGTCATGGAAAGTACATAGCAATAATCAAAATTGAAGGGAGAGAGAGAGAAAGAAAAACAACATGGAAAAACTATCCAAGCAACAGCTGTGGCTTGGCTTGCCTGGAGGATTTAGATCTAGAAAGGTTACAAATCCTTTAAACAAATGGTGGGAATACCTTGTCAGCTGGTTAAATACACCCACTTTTTCTGCCTCTTTCTTCCACCCATAAGTGAATTTTTTTTATGTGTCTTGCATCTTAGTAGAACAAAACACCATATATTATTGCTTCTTTTTTTCTTAATTATGTTTCTTTCTCCTTGGGCATCTACAGTCACACTCTTTTTGAGGCGGGCAACAAGTGAAAAAGGTACTGGACTTGACACAATTAGTTAGAGTAAGATTCTTAATTAAGTATTTCTCCAACATTCTTGGCAACATTGGAAATGAACTAAGGCTGATTTAGAGAGAAGACTTAATCTGGATAGATTGCACCATCAGACACAAAAGTAAATTCTTAATATATCCACTGTATTTCAAAAGTAAGCAAATACCTTGCGACTAAAAATTCAGAGAGGTCAGTGCAGACACCTGTTTCTATTCTATGCCAGAAAAAGAATATTAAATGCAATCACTGCTGCTGAAATGAACTGTAGTCCCCTGTGCTTATAGTACCTGCCCAAAGAATGAGCTGCTATAGTTTTTTTCTCCTTGCCTCCTCCACACCCTGTTAAATTCTGTGTGCTCCTATACAGTCATTTATCAATCCTAATCCTCATCTTAGTGAATTTCCTGTGCTCATATGGCAGCTACTTTCCCAAGACCAAATCTTCAATATATTCAGATAAGAATGGACTGGTTCAGAGAGTTCAGGTAGTTTCATAAATTCTCTACAAAGCTATAAATCATATTCCTTGATAGCAGTCAGTCACAGTATGCCTGATAACAGGAGAGACATGGTATGCTTTGCCTTATTAAGATTTCCCATGTGGCAAGACAAATTTCATACTCTACAATAGAAATACACATGTGATTTGCACCTCTTGGGTGCTTTCATTTGGTCATCTCACTTCTTGCCTGAATGGCTTTGAGCAGATGCCTGAATTTCAGGCACTGGCATCAGACATTCAGTGGTCTCAAGCACACTTTAGCCTTAAGAGTCCTCTTTTATGGAATGAAGCTTAGAATCACCTTCAGTTTCTCATTCATTGCATTGTTTGATTCCAGCCAGCTCCAGCTCAGCATTGGCAGCAGGTTGAGGGAGGTGATCCGGCCCTTGGTGTGGCCACATCTGGAGTGCTGTGTCCAGTTCTGGGTTTCTCAGTACAAGAGAGACATGCAGCTCCTGAAGTGAGTGCAATGGGGGATGTCAAAGGTGATAAAGGGACTGGAACAGCTCTCTTATCAGGCGAGAGAATTAGGCCTGTTCAACTACAAGAAGGTACAAATGAGAGGGAACCTCATCAATGTATGTGTGTCTGAACGGCGAGTGTCAAGAGGCTGGATCCAGGCTCCTCCTGGTGGTGCCAAGCAACAGGCAAAGAGACAACAGGCAGGAACTTCCCGATGCACAGAAAGTTCCACCCAAATTTGAGGAAGAACTTTTTCACTGTGTAAGTGACCCAGCACTGGAATAGATTGTCCAGAGAGGTTCTGGAGTATCCCTCACCAAAGAAATTCAAGAAGCATTTGGACAAAATGCTGTGCAGTGTGCTGTAGAATGACCCTGCTTGGATATGGAGATTGGACCAGATGACCCACTGTGGTCTTTTCCTACTGGAAAAGTCATTCTGTTCTTCTGTGAGCAAAATGTGGGAGAGAGCCCTGTAATATACCAAGATCAGTAAGGAAGGGTGGGGAGAAGGCGTGAAGAAGCTACAAACATCAGAGACTTCACTGGAGTCTGTAGAGAATATAGTGGTGAAACAGGTTTTCCCCCTGCATCCAGTGGACAACCCTGTGCTGCAGCAGGAGGCAATGCCTCAAAGAAATCACAGCCCATGGAAAACGCAAATTAGTGTTGCCTCCTGAGAGAAAATGCTCTCTCCTGAGAGAGAAGGCTATGTAGGAGAGGATATTCTGACAGGACCTGTGTCCTTTGGGGGATTAACACTAAATCTTTTCAGAAGTTTGTTCCTGAAGAATTGTAGTCCATGGAAAAGACCCATGCTGGAGCAGAGAAAATGTGTGAGGCAGGAAGAGTGACAGCAATGTGGTGGTTTGAACTGACCACGTAGTCCACTCCCCATTCCTCCTGTAGTGCTCAGGGTGGCAAGAAGATAGAAGAGACAGGAGCAAAATTAAAGTCCATGCAGACTTTAGCCAAATAAGGCAAATCCATTTTCTTTCTAAGAGAGATGTAGGTATTGATGGGATTAGAACTAATCTGAATATGAGCTTCCACCATTGCACAGAAATAGGAAGGAAGCCCAAATTTATTTCTATTTTACTATTTTTTTCACAGCTGTTGGGTTAGATAAACTAAAATTTCTACAGAGAGGGTATTGTAGCTATTCTGAAACAGAAATGATGGAAAAATCACATTAAAAAATTTGCATTTAAAAAAAAGTTGCCTAAGAACCTGAATGTCTGTGCTCATATAAACAGTAAGATGAACGTAAAATTCAGTTTGTACGCAATCATAATTGTTTTTTGGAATAAGCAGCACTTTAAGGAAATTTATCAATAGGAATATCCACTTTTTTGGTTTCTGTATATGTTGCCTTGTTAGATGGACAGCATCTTCTGATGTTAAAAGGAAACCAGAAACTATGATAAGTAATAAGTATATATGTGTTCACACATTCAACTTTATGAACAAGTAGAAATGTATTTGAAAAAAGTATGCAAAACATGAAAGTGCTCAATCCTGATGTAGCACCAACCACTGCAAATTGAATTAATGTGTTATGTTCCAAGGGAAATCATTCATTTAAGGAGAATGTTCTAAAGAACTGAAATCCTGAGCTTGTTATTTGAACTCTATCTTCTTAGAGTTAGAAACAAGGTATCAGGCCTGCAAAATTTCTGCAGTTCCCAACATCCCTTTTATTTTTCTTTGCTTTGAAATAATGTACTTTAAACAATAAAATCAAAAGAAAATTATCATGTCAAATTATCTTTTGACGTTTAGTCTGAGATATTGTGTTGGACTATGGCCTTGAAACTCTGTGTTTTTATGGGGCAATAGTGGCACTGGTGATAGTAGAATATTTTATCCAATAACAATACTACTAATGTTTATCACCAGTGTGTGCTCACCATGACTGGGTTTGGCTTTTACAACTGTTCAGCACTGTATAATGAACTCCAGATATCTTATCTAGCTTAGAATATATTATGTCCTTGTATTAAATTGCATCTGCCAGACAGCTGTCTATTCACAATAAGTAATGTAATTCAGTAATTCTTAGATCTTACTTTCCTTCAGGCTATTGTTTCTTCCATTGATCTGTCAAAGAAAAATAATCAAAAATCGAACTAGCTGACAATTCTCTCAATAAAAATGTTTGCAGTGGCAGAAGCCACCAGTGAAACAATTTGAGGAGAATTTCTTACAATCAGTCTCCATGTGGGACTATTGCGCTGGAGAGACTGCTAGTTACTTGTATAATTTAAATTAACATCAGAAACAGCGGAAAGCACAGAGGAAAGAAAATTTCCTTCCATGTGCCTTCATACATATTCACTACATATTATTGTGAAAACTAAGGCTGTGATATCTAAAATGACTTTGTTTTCATCATTATTTTCATTGGGAATGATAAATGTACATAATAGCCAGTTCCTAGAATGCATTTATTTGGTCATAAATGCCCATGGAACTATGCAGATTCATGAAAAATCAAGATATGGTACTGTAGAGTATTCATTTATGAAGCACTCAAATTTTACATATGTATTCTCCTGGTATTTCCTTTATAACAGAACAAATCATAAAACAAAAAAATTGCGCAATCAGAGAGGTGATATATGTTGCTGAAAAACAAAACATGCACAAGTAAAAACACAGAAGTTTTTTTAACAAGGATATAAAATTTCTTTGCATGAAGAGACCAGGAATTACGAAAAGTAAGAATGCACTGTCTGTTTCCAATCAGATAGACAGATTTGGAAAGAAGTACCAGAAGCTGAGGTCATTATAAAAAGTGAACAAGCCTCATCTGTGTACTCAGTGGGCTGTAATTTGCTGTTTCTACGTGTCTGTCTTTTTTTCTCCTTAGAACATTAACATGGAGTATCGACGAAAGATGTGAAAAAATTGTTCTTTCACTTCATCTCACAAATTCAGTTTGCCATATGAGGTAAAAGTGTTTGGGGTGAAAAAAAAAAAAATCTTCCTATAAGTATAGGATGGTATTTCATGGCAATTCAGAAAAAGCAACGAAAGCCAGGTGAAATTATGTAACCAATGGTAGGTAGAAATTACAAGGAAAATGTCTTCTCAGAAAAAGACAAGAAAGAAGACATTAGGGTAAATCTAAAATTCATAATATTCCTTTCCATATACAGTTTTTGTTTCCATGGATTCATAAAAGGAAACAGTTTGCATAATGCAACCAAGGCGATTAGATTCTCTTATGCCACTGAAAACAATGATGCCCATATAATCAAAGCTATTATAAGCCAAACTATGAGTATGAGTAATAGTGTCCCTGAATCTCACTGGAATGCATACTCAGCTGCTTTCTTGCAGTAAAAAATATGCTGTAAAGGGAAGAATCTACAGTAAATGGGTAGATTTAAAGTGTGGTTTGGTCTTCAAAAAATCTAACGACCTCTGGGAAATGTTGCAAGACTGATCTCTTTCTGCAGGCATTTCCTCATTCATAAATCTATTTTAATTATGGTCCATGGGCAAAAGTGCAAACTTGACCCTGATCCACAGCCGTGCTCACTGCTGTCACTTTGGGAGGTTCATGGAAAGATCAAGGATAGTAACTGTAGCAACTAAATATTTAGTCATTATTATTCCTTCAGTACCCTATGATTACATTCAGCATCATTAATAAGTGAATGTACTCATTGTTAGCTTACCGTTTCTGCTCCTTTTTCTCTCAATATCTCTTTTTCTTTCTCCTTAGGGAAATTTGCCTTTCCTTCTTTAGGAAACTGCCCTTTACTATTCTTTATTAGATTTTTTTAGATCCATTGGTGAAAACCAAATTGCTAACTGAGTCTGAAGTAGAATTATTGCAATTGCTTAACACTGAAAATGAAATGCTATTAATTGGTCTGGTTGCTTTCAGGAATCAACAGGATATAATAGCAATTCACCATTTTTTGAACATACCATTTTGAAAGGTTATAGATAAAAGCTGATACTGTCATATTGTAATATTCCACATAATATGCTTTATTTGGAATGAATTAGCTATTGAACCTTATGGTTAGAAACATACTATTTTTCTTATATAATTGACAAATCCGAATGTATACAATGAGCCACATAAATACGCCACATATTTTTGCATGACAAAAATACGGATTTTAATAATACAACTTCCAAATTATACGTAAAAGATTTTGTCAATAAGCTATCTTTATCTTTACCAACTGTAGGAAGTTTAACAAAGGTGAGTGCTGGATTCTGTGATGGAGTAATCCTGGATTCAGACTGGGGAACGACAGCCTGGAGAGAAGCACTGAGGAAAGGGACCTGGGAGTCCTAGTTGATGGCAAGTTGAATATGAGTCAGCAGTGACAGGCAGTCAGAAGTGAAACAAGGTAGCAAACCCTGTCCTGGACTGCATCAGACACAGCATCACCAAACTGAGGGAGGTGATTTCCCCACTCTACCCTGAACCTCTCAAGGTATGGCCTTACCTCCAGTCCCATGTACAGTTTTGACCACCACCATGTCAACATGGAAAGGACACTTGGACTTGATGATCCTTGTGGTTGCTTCTAACTCAGGATACTCTATGATTTATCATCAGTAATATTTAAATTCACCTGACTTCAGCCAATGGGGCCAAAAATCAGTCACTTTGAAGGCTATTAATTTGCCATCCTCTTCAAGTGGAGGAGGAGATAAAACAGCCGATGAACTATTTTATATTTAAGCCTTTTAGATACTCTTGAGAGATAGTTAGCAACTTGTTTGAAGCTACATCTCAATGTCTAATTCCATGCTTTGGGCCTAAATCCCTTACTCAGTACAGGCTTACTTTTTTTAATCTTGTGATCACATTTCTTGACCCATGTCTTGGCATGACTACTCTGCTTTATTCAAAGCTCAGGTTACGGACTACTTTAATCTCCAATAACTGCTTGTTTTCTAACTCAGATGGTGAATACCTAAATTAACCTCAAAGTCCTTATGAACATAATTTTAATTCAATCTTTGCAATCCTTTTTATAGGAACAAAAAATTTTTAAAAGGTACTAAAAAGTGCTTTAAAATATGAGTAATAAAGCATAAATTAATCTGTAAATCTAATTAATTTTTTAAAATAACCAATTATTCTCATTACTATTACTATTATTCTCATTACTGCCTCAGTGGGTTGGTTTTCCTGGGAGTTAATAATATATAAAGACAGAGATTACCTCAAGAAATAGTACTTTGAAAGTATTTATTATGTTACCCATCCAATTTTGGATGGGTAATATAATGAACTTCTCATGTTAGCATTCTGAGGATGCTTAGGTGCTCAGGAAGGTCTATGAAAAATATTTATCTATGAAGAATTCTTAATTTATGTAGCTAAATCTACTTATGAGGCATTTTAAAACAAAATGAGTGGACTGCTTTCCTTGTGTATCATATTTTTGTAAATCTTAAAGCAGACACTCCTCATTTTTTTTTCCAAATAAAGCAGACTGAAATCCAGTGGGAACAATCTGAAACATTTCACTTTGTTTGCTTTTCATGAAAACTGTTGCCCTTAGACACAAGAGTTAAGAAATAAAGAAATATTCCAGCTGTAAAATTCTTTTCAACTTGCAATTTCATAATGCTATTTCATGTGCATGTTATTTGATGAGCATTCATCAGTCATTTTCCAAAATTAATTATTTTGGTAAGACAGAAGAGGAAAGAGAAAAAATACTACTAAATTCCATAAGCATTAGACTTTTCAAACTAAAAATCTTTTCAAGTCTGTTATAATGGTAAATATCAGACAGGGAAAAAAAAGAATGAATAAATAAATAAGAATGGAACGGAAGAGAAGAGAAGAGAAGAGAAGAGAAGAGAAGAGAAGAGAAGAGAAGAGAAGAGAAGTCTATGTATACTATAACACCTTTTTGGTTTGCATTTCTTCTTGCACCTGAAGTTAAGAGAACAACATAAGTTGTAAATAAGACATTTTAAATGAACCCTGTGACAAGCTTCTTTGTCTATTACTGTGCTCCAGCCTGCTAATAATTTCTTTGCTTGGTTTGTGTTTACTCTGGGTTTGGCTGGGGTAATTTCCTTGTCAGTAATTAGTATGCATCTAAGTTTTGGGTCTGTGCTGAAAACAGTGTTGATAATATGGGGATATTTTTGTTACTGCTGAGCAGCTCTCAAACAGAGACCTAACTATCTCTCAAGGCCTTTTTAGGTTTTCATCCCACCCCATCAGTTAGCAGGCTTGGGGTACCCAAGGAACTGGGATGGGACACAGTCAGGACAGCTGACCCCAAGTTACTGAAAGGGATATCCTACAAAATATGTCATCATGCTCAGTATATAGAGCTGGAAGAAGATGAAGGGAGTGGGGTTGTTCAGAGTGATGGTGTTTGACTTCCCAAGTAAATGTTATACATGATGGGGATGGGGATGGCTGAACACCTTCCTGCATAAGGGAAGTGGTGAATGGATTCCTTGTTTTGCCTTGCTTGCATATGTGCCTTTTTCTTTCCCTACTAATATGTCTTTATCTCAACCCACAATTTGTGACTTTTACCCTGCTGTGTCTCTGCCACACTCCCAGCATGAAAGAGTGAGTGAGCAGCTCTTTGGGGTTGAGGTGCTTATCAAGGATTAAACCTTGAAAGTTTTTTTAGTCTTTTTTTTTTTT
>VYXD01006840.1:320284-383366 GCA_013397195.1 Hylia prasina
TTTTGTGTAGTATGCTTCTGTAAATTATATGAAAAAGAAAAGTTACAGTGAACATTAACAACATTTAAGTTATTTAAATGTAGGATCATAAAATTGTGTACATTGGAGATCTAATTAATTTCTATTCTTCTTTATTGAGATAGGACTGTATCTTCATAATTAGTCTGTTCTATTGTGGCACTCAAAGGTATTTAAAATTTAGTCTAAAACTTTTTCTGTCCAGCCTAAAGTAAATTAAATCTTATCTCTTTATATCTTCTTCTTTAGTTTCCTTTCTATTTGATGTCTCAGTTTTACTTAACCTTAGATTAAGATGTAAGTAGAAATATACTTCCGCCTCAAATTATTTTTCAATCTTGTGAAGGGTTTTAGCCTTTCTAGCTCCAGCTTTTTTATCATATCTTGCCATATTTTCATGAATTACATCCTCAAGTCCTTTTTATGCCTTTTGAGATAATATCCTTCATCCAGAAGAATACTAAAATATTCTCCAACATTGTACTGGTTATGAGATTTGTGTGTTCTATCCTTTTTGTTGGAAAGAAAGGATCAAGTACCAGTTTGCATTTGTCAGTACCTTGCATTTGCATATGTTTATTAACTGCATTTTTGTATTTGATTATTTCAATGAATTATTATTTGAATAATATTAGTTTAGTAAGAGGCTGTTCTCCAGTACATTTTGAATTATAGAACTTCTGATACTATTACTCAGTCTGAAATGTAACACATTCTTTGAAGAAAATGGAAATTACTCCTGATGTACACAACTGTAGAATTTGAACTTTGATGTCAAAAAATCACGGCATTATGAGCTAATGAGACCAATATTCCACTCTTTCTTATGGTGAATGTAACACTCAATTTAATATTAATAAGAATGGAAATACTGGGTTCCTGATTTTTTTGTGTTTGTTCTTGCAAACATGCAGTAAAATTATCTTGTAATATCTCAATACCTTTTCCTGTTAAAGATTGCCTGAAAAAAAGTGATACTGGTAAAGTTCTGCTGTCCTTGAATACTCAGATTTACCTTCCTGATCACTGTGTGAAAACTACACACACAATATAAGAGTCAGCACAAAAAATATTCCTTGCAGGATAGACCAATTTAAATCCATTATCTTATATTACAAGTCTCAGGTAGTATGTACTTCTTATTTTTTTTAAGTCTATTTTTGAGTTATAAAAAAACATGAAAAATTACATAACTGCTCATTGCTTTCTGTCCCATCAGGATGATTGAAACAAGGAGTCTCATGTTCTTAAATTTCTTCCAATTAACTATAATAAATGTTTATTGCATTATTTTTCTGAATTTCCTTAGCTTTCCTGGTAACATTTTATCACAAGACATATAAGCAGTTTACATATTGTTTGCAAGTTTTTCTATTTAGATCTTTCTAATGCTCTCATTTTAATAACAAGAAGATTTTGATTCTTGCTCAGTGAATTCATCCTTTCCTTTGCTTAATCTTGATATGAGAGATTAAAGCTATTTCTTTGAAATGACAACAAAGAGAACGTAATATTCCACACCTAAGGACTAAGGATTGTGCTAATTCCATTTGTGAGAAAACAAAAGTATTTTCCTCCTCTAGTGTGTATATGTCTCAGCATAATTATTTCAAAACAATGACAGTGCATTTCTTGTATTTGGCCAAATCATTATTTTTACTGAAAAACTGATTTTTCGTTAACAACAAAAGTTCAAGACTTTCATACAAATTATTGCTTTAAAACATATGAAATACAATGTAGCTGGACTGAACAGAATTTAAGAAGCCTACATGATTTGCTGTGTCCTTGAAAGATTCAACCTCTGTTAGAGGCAGAATCTACCAAATCTCTAAATACATTCATTTCTCACTCTTTCTTGTCCAAAGCTAGCCAATACACAATGCAGGAGGCTAGTGCTGTGAAATATCATTTAACAATGCTAATTACTCTCTCAGTCCATCAACACTGATATGTTTCTTTAAAACATGATAATTTTGCAAGTACTTAGCTCTCACTTTAAGCAAAAACTAATTTTTAATATTTTGAAAATTGTCTGTGATTTATGTAGAGGTATTTTCAAGTTTTCCTCTTCCCTAGGTGGAAAGAATTTTTTTTTTTTTTGAGTCAAAAATTATGGTCAGTTTCAAGGTTATCATTCAAGACAAAACGGATTTCCTTAAGAATAAATAAATTATCTTGTATCAAAAAACCTCCAAATCCTCTTCTGCTACTTCATCTAATATTGCTGTAAATTTAGTCCTGTTTTTTGTGTCACCTGGAAGTGACAGTGTAGTACCACAGAGTAAGAAAGGTTAAGAACCAAGAACTGATCAAGCAAGCAATAAAGAAGGAACCTTCTGAATATCTCTCATATTCACACATGAAATGTCACCAGATGACCAGCTCTAGTTATCTTCACTGAATTGCACCCATTTTTGACAAATACAGTCCAGTTTCTACAAATGCTTCTGTTCATTATTGATACAGGCAGATACTGGGTGGCAGTTTCTGTTGCCTCCCAGGTGCAAGATTCAGCTCATTCATTTGTTTCAGAAAAAAGGGAAAGTCATGCTGGTCACCACCTATGCAAACCTCATCAGGCTGCATGGGTCTTGGCAGCCCATGTATTCTGCAAAAGCAAAATCAGCAAAGCCTGTGTTGTACCATGTTTGCTTCACTTTCTGGCCCAAAAAGGCACATTTTGTTTCCTGCAGTGAGAAGTTCCATGGTTCTTTCCCTTGATTCATAAAATATGGGTATATTCATATTCATATGGGTATTCCTTTAATGTCAGTTTAAATCAATGGGATTAGCACAGGTATCTTCAATAGTTATTTCGCAGAGTAACCACAGGCTTTCATAGACTGTTCTTGGTGTTGGATTTCTAAACATTACATTGAACATCAAAACATTATTCTTTAAATCTTTAATGAAAATGATTGGCTAAAGTTTATATGAATAAACACTTGTGTTCATATAAAATCATGCAAAATTCATGAAGATTCTTTTCTGGCAATGAATGCAAACTGTACATTTGTCACAGAGTTAATATCTGGAGTACTTACATAACTGCTGGTGTCCCATTCCTTGAGGTATAGAGGCATCCAAATTTATCCTTTAATTTTCCTTATCTTTAAAATAAACACATGCAATTATAATTATTATTTTATGATATAAGGAACAAAGTAAAAATGCTTTAGAGCACATAAGGAACAAAGTAAACACAATTTTACTCCATTGAGTTTTATTAAATATTAGGAAAGGGGTTATCTTTTTTAATTTCTTATATTTAATTTTTAAAAATAAATCCAAGAAAATATATATTCAAATGTATTAGTCTAAAAATATATTTTTCACTCATTATTTCTAGTGCCTGAGAAATAAAACAAATTCCAAAGGTAATTATGTTGGTGTAACAAAGTCTACACAGTATATTAAATTTCAGTTCTACAGGTAATGCCCAAGAAGAAATGGGTAGGAGAACCACCAGAGATAAATGAAAAATATCCTGTATCGTCAAGACCAGTTAATAAAATTTCTGTCTTGCTGATGTACTTCTGAAACAAATGGACTGCCCTATATGTGGAAGTAGCTTAAAGACCTGTCAGCAAAGTTTCCTAGTAAGTTTTCAGTGCACCTCCCCTTACTTTCTCACCCCTTCCTGTAAAACAGCCTAAATGAGTAGGTAGGATTGAAGCTGCCTCATAAGAAACTTGAAGTCAAGTTCAAGTTCCTTTATGATCTGACCATAAAACTACCTTGGAAAACGAACAAAACACAGGTAACACCACGGCAATGCTGAAATAGCAAAGAAAAGCACTTGACAAGATTATAAGTCTGAAATTCCTAAAAATTAGCTATGTGCCTAGAAAAGAACTGTGAAAAATAAAGCACATATTATGTTCAGCATGTAATCAGCTGGATAGTTCTTTAAAGGACTATATTTTTATATTAATTTTCTCGTGGAATTTCTCCTTGGGAATGAGACATATCTTTTTATTCTAGAATTTTTTTAAAAAGTAACCTTTGAAAATATTTCACTTCCTTCTTGAAGTATTTACTAAAGCTGGAGATACACAACCTTTCTTTTTTCTCTTCCCCTCCCCTTTTTGTTTTTGTTTAATAATAATGGTGGAGTAAAAAGTGAGTTTACCATGTCCAGCAGAGCTGTTTTAGCAAGCACAGTTAGCATCTGTAGGTCACCAGCTGAGAGATTAATAAAGCTATTTTAATTAGGAAATTTAAAACCATAGGGAAAGCACTTTTTGGGTGTCATACCTACATAAAAAAGAAACAGGCACATCAAGTGGGTTTTACATTGCGGAAGGAAAAGGGAAACACTTTAGAACACAAAGTGGATTGCTTTCAATGCAGCTGCTGAAATTTTGCAAAGCTGTCTTTCTCTTAACAACTCATATGTCTCATCTCCTTTTCTACTTATTTGCACTGTGAGAATGTTAAATATTATTATCTTTGTGTCTTTATTATTATCTTTATGTCTTTATTATAGATATGTTGACTTTCTGCTATAGTTATATATTGTAAGGAAGAATCTGATAGGAACAAATGCTACTCATGTGGAAAACCCAGTGATCCCATTTTAGTAGGTCCAGCCACTTCAGCTACACAACATTCATTTATTTCTTCACTTCCTTTTTGTTACACAGTAGGCCTCTCCTGAGTTGGAACGGGATCTTTCAAGTTCCCATTGCTTTAAGTAAGATTCCCTGTAGTAATATGCATGATGCTGAAAAAGTATAACAATACCTCTCAGAGGCAAATGACTCCTTGATTTTTAAGATTTGAATTTACCTTTGTAAATAAAAAGTTGTGAAGATTTGTTGACACTTTGCACAGCATTAAAGCAATAAACATGTATCAAGTACTAATTATTACAATCACCATGAGATAAAGAAGAATCAGAAATATTCAAAAGTTGAAAATGTCCTGTCCTAAGCTTTCAATATCATTACCAATCTTTAATATTATGCAAAAAGTCCTCTTAATTCAATACAAAGATTATAAATTCTTATTTCTAAAGAGCCTATAGAACTTAACATAAAAATAAAAGATAAAGGCAAACTGAGTCAGTAGTGCCAACCATAATGAGTTCTAGCGGATCTTCTTTCACAACTACAGTCTGAAATCTTAAGTCGATGCAGATAAGCAACAGTCATCAATCATGAAATCTAGGATACTCTTTAAAGTCTATATTTTCATAGTATTTCTCTCCAAATATCATATTGCTGCCCAAATAGCTGTGCAAAAGGCTTTGCCCTTGTTCCCAAAACTAGGGGTTTAGGGGTTTCTACTCATCAGTGTTAATTTTCTTATTGGTGGAGATACAGGGCAAGATATATGAGAGAACATGAATCACTGCTGTTGCAGGGAGACAGACACTTTTTTTGTTAGAACTAGGAAAAAAAGTAAATTTAAGATCAAATCATAGTTATGTGAGGAGGAAAACCTGCTGATTTTTGGACTAACCTTGAATGAGGTTTTATCTATATCTCTAATTGAATGTTTAGTATCTCATATGGGTAATTTTCAGGAATTTGTTCACAAAGTAAAAGAGCTGTCAGTTTGGGTCATCAGAAATACAAACACAATATGCACTTGTGTTGTAGAGGAAACCTGAAGCTAGATGGACATGCTGAACACCATAAAAATTACTGTCCATTGTGGGGAACCAGGAGGGATAAGGGAGAAGCTGCTTTGCAATGGAAAACAAGCCCCTGTGAGTTTGAAAAAAGCAAGGCTTTGTATTGGTCCGTTCTGTAAACCCCACCCCTGAGTTAAGGGATAAAAAGAAAGGTGCTGAGACCTTTGGAGGGCTTTCGGAGCTAATAAACCCTGTCTGGAAGAGCACAGATTCTCGTACTTATTTCCCGTGTCACCTGAAGAATCTGCTAGCTGGGAAAACTGCTTTGCCCCAGACGGTCAAGCACTGACTCTGAGAAGCCAAGGACAGAAACTGTTCTGGTGAGAACGGACCTGGGGACGGCTCGAGAGAAGCTGAATCCAAGAACCCCAGCTGCCGGGGAGAAACCCCCAAGGCAGAAATTGTCCGTAAAGCTGAAATTGCTGTTATTCTTCATGTATTGGTAACTTAGCCATACCTTTTTCTGGAGAGTTCTGTAGGCCCCAAAACTCTGAAGTCTGATATTCTTGGAATTAATATTGACATCTTCTACTTTGAATGTACAGTACATGTACAATGTTAGTACATGTACAAATCATAGAACTCTGAAGAGAGCTTGCAAAGGCTTGGGGGAAAAAAAAAAAAGAAACAACAAAAAAACTCTGTGGGGGCATTAGTTTCTATGCAGCTTTGTTTTTCAGATAAAAACTACACTTTAAAAATGACTATATTTATGCTAAATATGATCCAGATTATTGCAGGTGGCAACTCATAGAGACAGGGAAATGAAGGGCTGTAATTATAGTTATAATTATGCATAATGATATGCAGACTGCTGCCTTAATACACAGATCCCTCATTGTGCAAATGGGGCACAAAACACCTTTGTCTCCTTTGGGACAGGCAGAATTTCATCTTGAATGGATCCTTTGAGAAGCACTTGGAAGATACATAAATAAATACTGGACCATTTATTTGCCAATGTGGACATTATGATCTCTTTTTTTCATACTAAAATCAATGCCATAGCATAGTCTCCTTGAGAACATGACATAACAGGAAGGATAATTTGTCAATTCCCAAGGTGACTTTTCAGACACTGTTAAAAAAATCCCTGTGCTGTAGGGATAAGGAGGCATAATGAGGCAAGGAAGCCAAATGGAACTCATCCCACACAATACAGCATGTTTGATTTAGAAAGTGAGTTTTCACCTTTGCTGTCAGATTCTGCTCACATGAAAACAATGTGCTGAATTTTTAGATCCTTTCTCCTGCCTGAATGCTGGAACTTTTGCGGGTTTTTTAATCATAAAATATTTTCCTTTGCCAAAGATGAAATGTGTCTATCATTGATGCTGCAGTGGTTCCAATGGCTGCTCTGGATTAAGGCACATTTGAAAGCTCACTGGGTGTGCAAAAAACCAGAAGTGTATCCTCCTAAAGAACTCAGTATCTCATATTATTTTTGAAAGAAAAAGCATGCCGTGACTTTGACTGCTAGGGACTACACATCATCACTATACAAGGGACTGTGGTTGCTTAAAATGGAGGAAATTCTGGTAGAATTTCCTAACTGTTTTTCTCTACAGTCAGTTTGGTTATGACCATATTTCATATTAGGCTAGTAAAGGAGATGATGTCTTGATGTACCAGGTATAAATAAATATAATGTGGAGAACATGGGACATCTTTATAACAACTGTAACTAACACTTGTTTGACAGCATGCTTCCTGAAATATTCTGGCCTCTGAGGTAATAAGTAAAATAATCACCTCCCCTTCATCGGAGGTGGAGAACCTCACAAAATTTAATCAAGATTTATTTGAACTAAGGGAGACTTTTTACTATACAATGTGCTTCACAAAGTCAATATCCCCTGCATGCTGAGCGTGATTGCACATGTCATATCTGATTGGCAGTGCCTAGGGTAAGATTTTACCTGTAAGGGATAGCAGTGAGACCAGACAGAATAAAAAGTAAAATATGCTTCCATTAAAAATCCTGTAGAATCTCAATAAACTATCTTGAAAATCTCATTTTACAGCCTTTGGACTTCTAGACAGTGTGACATCTTCAAATGAAGATCCAACTGCCACGAACTTTAATGAAATATAACTGTTAAAAGACACATAGGAAGTTGAAATGTAAAAGACATCAGGCTCATCATTAAGAGAGAGGATATTTTTTTAGTCAGGAGAGACAGAGAACCCTTTTTTATATTCACAGAACTATGCACAATGTCATAGTGGCAAATTAAAACCCCCTAATTTTATCGTTTAAATTAATTTTATAGTTGCTGATATTTTTTTTTCGTGCTGCACCTTTCTCATGTGTTGTCACCAATGTAAGCTGATAGGTAACCACTGCAAGATTGCTCGTTTTCGCTCTTTTTAAAAATAAAGACACCTATCCTGGAAACCTGGTCTTCCAGCTGTTAAAGAGTAAAGAGATCACCATCTGCTGAGATGACTCGGTGTAACAATCTCCATTTAGTTTGTCCTTCCAAAGTCAAGAGTGTGATTATTCTATAATTCTCCCACCTGATTAATTCTTAACTATGAACATAATTACACTCTCCAGAAGGTAAATCACTCTTATAAATCAGCTGCTGCTGACAGTTCCCTCTTCTGCACACTAGCACACTGCAGCAAAGTCAGTCTCAGATTGTAGAAACAGATGATAGTTAAAACACATATTTTGCAGAGGCTCTACTTGTTAATGAATTACAGTTAACATGTTACTGCAAGAAAAATAAAAGAAAAAAGGACAGAGTGTGGCATTTATAAATCCTTCAGCTACTGCAGAAATGTTTTTTATGACCACAATGAACAAAGAAAGCAGTGCCTGCATATACAGTCGTACTGCAGCAAGCTGACGTGAAGAGACAGCTTGACATTTATGAACTCTAATCTAATATTAAATTGCCAAAGGTGGGCTTGGAACTGGGACTGACTTCTAACAACAAATCAAATAAAAATAAATCAAGTGAAAAAATTGCATAATACATATTTTTCATATTCTCACCACCTCCCTCACCCCCCATCCATGATTTAGCAAAGATATTTTTTTCCTGGTTCTAGCTACTGATTACTTTATGCCCTAACACATAATTTGAAATAACAGCATGTGACTGTAGTTCCAAATTGTATGAAAAGCACTCCAAAGGACTTCTCTTCATATGCAGGAAGTCAACATTTGATACATTTTTTCTTAAAGTTTCTCCATTTTTCTCAAGCGGCTATAAAGCCTAAGCTTTGTTAAAAATCAGAAACTTTTAAAGCAGATTTTCTGAAACATCTAAGACAAGAAAAATCTATATTGTCCCATCATACACAGAGCAACAGCTCCCACTGTCTAATCCTAATTGGTTTAAGACCTTGATACATTTGAATCCTGAGTAATGTCTTTTGCAAGTCACAGAGGGACAAACTAGCATGACATAATGATAACTGAATTGGTTCTGGGCTTGCAATTAATTTTTATTTTCCATAGGAGAACATGTACTGACTTTCCTGAATAACCTTACATATTTTTTCCAACAGTATCAGTGAATTCCACGAAGTGATTCAAATAAATGCAATATATTTCACCTCTGCCAAATAAATACTCCAATCTACTGATGACATGAATTACTATTTTAGAAAGGATAGAAAAAACTATGATAAATCTTTTATTCCTTAGCTTTTGATGTATTATTCACTTTATTGCATTTTCCTTTTTTCTTTTTCTGTAGAAAGCTAGATAGTAGTTTTTAAACTCTCTTTGGGTACAAAAGAAATTACTATTACATATACTTTTAATTATTTTTGATTCCTTTTCCTTGTTCTTTTGCATGTCTGGTTTCCCTAGTGAAATTAAAAATTACTATAAGATAATGAAATCTTTGAAAAATATATTTTCAAATAACTGGGGCAGAATTACTTCTGAAATCAGTGACACTACATCAGGGATGAATTTATTATCTTACATTTGTTCTTTGCGTGTACGTCCACTATCTCAAATGCACAGTTTGAAAAGGAAATGTAAAAAAAAAGCGCTATGTTTTCAGTTAAATCTAGTTAAAGAGCTTAGAGAAAGATTTCAGATGAGGTTTGATATAAAAGCAACAGATGAAAAGAAATATTTTTATAGGATGAAATTCCACATAAGACTTATTTAAAAAAATTAAACTTTTCAAATTTTATTTTCTATCTTTTTATCATAGTTCTATTTGAACTCTTTTAATTGGCTAAGAGATGAAAGTTTAAGGAAAAAGAGTGAAAAATCTTCTTTTATCTGTGTAGGATAAGCTCCCTCCAACCTTATCATGTTCTGGAGGATACCTTCTTTACTTTTACTTTGCTTTACTTCTTTTACATTTACATTTACTTTTCTTTTACATACTTTACAGACTTGCTCTGAGCCCTACACTGCTGAAAGCTAACTGTAGTTTTCATAGCTTGCTTAATTCAAAATTGCCTTTTATATATGATACCAGAACTAATTCTTCACTTCACTGTACATACACATAGATTATGTATGGATTTACTTAACTAGACTTTTAGTTATAACTTGTTCTTAACATCACTCTCAGCTGTACAGGCTCTGCATAGCACGTGTTGAAGGAATTGTGAATGTGTTATCCTGCAAACCTTTATACGATAACATCCTTGAGCTTTGTTCTCAGTTCTGTGTCATGTCTCAAAAATCTCCCAATCTCCCATAACACCCAAAATCGAAAGGGAAACTTGTGATGAGATTCTTAAATCAGATGTTTAACGTTCACTTGTCTTATTATAGACACGGTAGAGTTTACAGTTGGGGGTGTTTTTGTAGGTTTGGGTTTTGTTTTGTGGTTTTTTGTTTGTTTAGTTCATTGTTTCTGTTTGTTGGAGTTTTTTGTTGTTTTTTGGGTTTGGAGTTGTTTTTTTTTCCTCTGTTAGAAAAGAAGGTATTTTGCAAAGCAGTTTTATTCATACAATTTTTCTTTACACCTAAGGTTTTGGCTCTGCAATCAACTCAAACACCTTCTGCGTGTGGGAAGATTCTATTAAACCAACATACTTATTCTCAAGAATCACAGAGGAGTTGATGTTGGCAGGTAGTTCTGGCAATCATCTAGTTCAACCCCCCCTCCTACAACAGGCTCTCCCAGAGCAGATTGCACAGGGTCACATCCAGACAGGATCTGAGCATTTCCAGAAAGGAGACTCCAAAACCTCTTTGGGCAGCCTGTTCTAGTGTTGTGTCAACCCCAAAGTAGAGAAGATTTTCCTCATATTTAGATGGAACCTCTGGTGGAACAAAGTCTGTGCCCTTTGCTCCGTATCCTGTTGCTTAGGACCACCATAAAGAGTGTGGCCCCATCCTTTTAACATCCACCCTTACGATAACTTTATGCATTGATAAGATCCCATCTGAGTCATCTTTTTCCAGGCTAAACAAGCTCTGCTTTCCCAAACTTTCTTCATAATAGAGATGTTCCAGTTTCCTAATGAACTTCACAGTCCTCGTAACAATTTCCAGTAGTTCCTCGTCTCCCTTGAACCTTGAACCCTACCTAGAGCACAGAATTCAACACAGTAGGCTTCACAGGGCAGAATACAGTTTTCTACTGTACCTTCTAGAACCCTCAATGATGTTGACTTACAGGCTAGAGAAGCTGGAATTCCTTTGTTCTACACTTCAGGTGTTTTCCTGCTTGACCTGTTATGCCCCACCAGTCATCTCTTACTGACCCTTTGCATCAAACTGGCAGGAGTGGGATGGATTGAGATTCCCCTCCCCTGTTTATTTTAATTTGAAGTCTCCATCACCAGCTTGGCAAGCTTATGTCCAAAAATGTTCCCTCCCTTCTCTGACATACAGACCCCATCAGTCCCCAGCAGACTGAGGGAGTCACTCTCAAAGTGAGTCCCATGATCTAAATAGCCAAACCTCTGGCTGTGGCAGCAGTCCTGTAGTCATTTGTTGATTCTTCAGATTCAACTGGCCCCTTCAAAACCCTTCCCTTTGATTAGGAGGATTGATGAAAAAACTATGTGTATTCCAGAGGCCTTTACAGCCACTCTTAGGGACTTTTAATCCTTCTTGGTGCTGCTTGGGCTGCTCATGGCCGTATCACTGGCTCCCAGAAACAACAGAAGTGAGTAATAATTAGTGGACTTTCTGAGTCCTGGTAGTCACTCATTAGCATCCCTGATATGAGCTCCCTCTAAGCATCACACTTCTCTAGAGAACATCACACTTATCTAGAGAATATCATGCTTTATTATTCTACAGTGTTTGTGTTCCTCTTTCTACAAACTTTCCCTGTTTCCACTAAAAAGGGCATACCTACAACATAGAAAAGAGATTGTGGTAAAAAGCTAGATAACAAGTATAGTTTTGATGCAACTGCAATCTGTGATTCCAAATGTAAACTATTGAAGTTTATACATTCTTGAAAAATTGCCTATCTCTCTCCACTTGTATGGGACTCTTCCAAGTGCTGGAGTGGAGTTTTTTTAAAGTTCTTAAAGCCATGTTTTAGAAACTAGGAAAATGTTATAATTTTTGAGGTTTGTCTCATACATATATATATATATATATGTATGTACTTAGATGACATAGGTGTGCTGTGACTGTGTCTATAAAAATCATTTTAAAAACTATCATTTAAGTGTCTGTATATGCAATACAATATATTTGCAAAATATGCAAATATGCATAGATGTAATGTAGCCAAATTCCCACAACATTTGAAATTAAGTAGGTCTAACATTAATACAGACAGATGCACTCCTGAGAAGCTCAAGATTCAATACATACTATTTTTGCAAAGGGAGGTATCCAGTTCAAGGTTTTAATGCAGGCCTGTCTTTCAGTACAAGGTAAAGCAAGGTGAACAAATCCCTTATCCTGCTTATGCTATTGCACACTACAGTGGTGTGAATCACATTTTATAAACCATACCTGATTTATTTTAAGGTTCTAAGATACCATATGTGCTGCATTCCCTTGACAGACGGATATTGATAATTGTTCTCATCTGCATGAACACTAGCTGAAGCATAGGCAAAACAGTTAATGATATTAAAGCTGTGCTGATTAAGATCATATTCAAGCCTCTAATGAAACCCAATAACGTTTCACAAATTTCACTTCTTATTTCTTATTTTTATTGTGATGTTGATGTACCATTTATTGATACTGTATAGGTAAAATAGAATTTAATATGGTAGACATACTAGGAAAATATATCCAGATAATTTATTCCTCAAATAAGTTCGTTTTAAAGAATAGTAAAGGCACTAATACACAAAGGGGGATATACAGAAAAGGTAAAATGTAGGTATGTATGAAAATTTAGAATTAATGGGAGTTTTATCTAGTTCCTGGTGTTAAGGAAGTTGTTATACTCAGAACTTCAAATGAAGGAGTATCTTTCAGGGTAAATAGGAGAACAAACCTCAGACACAGAGATGTCTTCCCCCCAGGGAAGGTTTGCAACAAAGAGGAACTTCAAAAATAGAAGGTCAATTTCTGCCCCAGACTGCCTAAAGTGTTTTTCTAATAGGGGAGACCAGTTTAGTACTGTATTACACTCTGTTTAAATAGCAGAGAAATTATGTTATACTGGATAAAGTAGTAGGGGATTGACATCCCTTTCCATAACCAAGCAATGTAGGATATGAGGCTGTTCAGGAAAAATTCTAGGAATCACTCTGCAGAAAAATCAGATGCATCCTTCTATTATCTTCATTTCCTTTCACTCAAAGTTAGCTCAGTTAGTTAGAGCAGGTTGCTAATAACACCAAGGGTATGAATTAATTCCCTGCCATTTGCTTAAGAGTTGGACTTGATCATTGTAAGTCCCTTTCCTCTCAGAATATTCTGTGATCTGAGATCTCTTCAGCAAAGTAGGTGTTATAACCACACAGTAAAAAAGTCTAGTATATTCTTAATGAATAAAGGGCAAAGTGCTTTAGCTTAGTAGAGTGCAGCTGAAATATGGGCACTCTTTCCCTTGTAATGACTGCTGGAGACACGGTCATATATAGACAAGAAGAAAGTAGTCCTTGATGAGTAGTAATATTTTCATGTGCTGTAGCAAGAGTCATCAGTCCTCAACTGTCAGTGTTGTCAAACAAGATATTCTGTGTCCCAGTTAAAAATGAGGATAATTAAAGTATTTGGGGTTTTTTGGTTTTTTTAAAGAACTCTAAGAACTCTGAGAATTACTGGTGTAGTACAAGATTTTTTTTCATTTAGCCATACCTTTTTGGCAGCTGATAGTAGTTACTAAATCAGCCTCTAAGAAACGATGACATCCTTATTATCAGATTTGCACAAAAATTATCAGGGACACAATATCCCAGTTTATGCATGTATTTTATTGGGAAATTTATACTCTAGATACAATATACATTATACATTAGGGAAGAAATTTCACATCAACTGCAGATTTCTTTTGCTTTGCTTCCAGTACTCACACCAGAGTTTGATTAGACCTAGTGGGAACAGTCTTTTATGACACATGATTCATATACACATTGAAAGAGTGGCTTAACTGCAAATAGAGGCAGGAAAAAAAAAAAAAAAAAAGGACTTTCTGATACAGAAAATACACTTTGTAATTGAGAGATGAAAACAACCTCAAAAAACAAAAACTCTACCAAAGCCTCTACTCTCATGTTCAGGTCAAACTATTCAGATAATTACATAACATTGCTGGGTTTAATTCCTGTATTTGTTATCCATTTTTTCATACATAACCACCGTTCTCTCTCCAGATATACAACCCAGTGAAGTGTGCCATTCTCCTGTGTCCCACAGGAATTCTTTTCTGGACAGATTACTTAGTCTTTCCGAAACAAGGATTCATTTATGTAAAAACATCATTCTAGGAAGACCTGGTGATTTCTCCAAGTGTGTTCAAAACTGAGTTTTCGACTTTATGTCTGAACAGGCTAATTTACAGGCACTTAATTCCTATGACTCGTCTGCTTATCTGTGAAAAAAATTATTCTAAAGCCTCCAAAAACACCATAGCTGAAGTCTTTGCAAATATTAATGTACAAAATTGCAGTGTCAATCTGTGAAAGTGTAGGTTGCAAACTGAGATATTGAGAAGCAAATAAAATAAATACCTAGAAAAAAACCACTTATAAGGTTAAAATAAATTTATATACCATAACAATAGATTTGACTTGTGGAAGAAAAGATACCTGACACTTTCTTAAACCCAACGTTGGACCTTGTCACAAGGGTATTCTGAAGGATCACTGTACAGACCTTAAAACAGGACTTAAAAAAACTTTTTTGTATTTTTCCATAATAAAAGTTGACTTAGGTGATTACAAGCTCTCCAGAATATACTGGAGAAAGAAGCGAGTTTAAAGTAGAATACCTATCTTCAGAGACTTGGGGGGAGAACTGGAGGAAGAGATTAACTGGAGGAAGAGATTGGGAGGTGGAAAAAGAGACGGAGAGGGAGATATTGTTTAGGTCTAGAAATTATTTTCCTTCCATAGTTTCTGAGAGGAATGCAAGAATCACTTTGGTACTTCAGTTCCCCATCCAGGAGCCATATGAAAGTATGAATCTCTAAGCTGGACTCTTGTCATCTCAACAAACCATAAATTTTTTTGCTTCAATTTGTGGTTAAAAGTTGAGGATGAAAAGGTAGTGAGGTACACAGTTCTTAGTTTAATTAATTTCTGCTAGTAGATATTTACATCTTTATATTACATTAATGTTAATAAACATCTTTTTAATTCAACACCTAAAGGTTTCTCTGTTCATTTTCAGGAGGTAGCCACAAATTACGTGCTTGCCTTCGGTGCCTTGTCAGTACTGTAGCCTCTGGTAAGTGTCTCTTACGACTGTGCCTTACACTATATCCACAGGATATGAGAGACATTTTAATCATGCACAAAATAATTCACATATAGAAAAGAAATCAGGTGGGAAAATTAGTATAGGTAGATAGAGTCTAGTCTGAGGTAGATACTTTCTAAAGTTGAATTCTGCATAGCCACATTTTCAATTTCATTACCTGGTGAACTATTCACTCCAGTGAATAATCAGTGGAGCATTTTTTACAAAATAATTGGGCACAACATAAAATTGCCCTTCTACCAACAAAAATGTGCGATATAGATTACATTAGTGACAACACTGAAATTGTTCAGCATAAGTGAACTTCAGAGACAGATGTAGACCTGCAATCATATACTTTAGCTAATATTGCATATGTGAAATATTCCAAGATAACTATACTTAACAGTCAAGTATTATCTGAGTTTATTTAATAGAAACAAGAATTTGAAAAAAAAATCAATTTTGTCCTTGGTCACTCTGTATACCTACAGGGCAACAACTTTAAATCTGAATAATTTTTTCAATGCCAGGATATTTCCAAAGGTAAATCCCTTGGTTGTTATTATTGATTTCCAGCAGCCCCCTTTTTTTTAATTTAAATGTAAATCTTTTCAACTTTACCCTTTGTATGAATCAATAACAATTTACCTTGCAGTATTATGCTAGCACAAATGTTTAATACATGGATTATGTCCTTTGACTTGCACCTTGCTATAATAAAAATGGGTTTGGAATAGATGAAGATCAGGTTGGATAGTCGTACTCTGGCACAGTAGCTTGTAGCTATTTATAAAATGAGAAATAATGATAAAGCAAAGCCTCTTCCAATAAATGTTAATTTAGATTGATATATCTGCAGATATAAAGATATACTAGAAATTCTGATTAGCTAACATAAGCAGAAATGCAGTTCTCTCTTCCTTTCTTATATGCATTAATTTAAAATTAAAAATGAATTTTACTAGGAATTCTGACAACGGAAAATGTTTCACTTTAAAGACTAGCTAGCAAACAGAATGGTAAAGTCAAATCCATTTTACCATAGAGCTTTGTTAACTGTCCAAAAGTTTAAAATGTTACCCAGTATTTGATGCCACTTTTGGGATTTCTTCCTGGTCCTAAAGACCTCCAAAAAGCTACAAACAATTATGAATACCTAAGCTTTCCTCTTGTTTTGGAAAATGTCCATTTATGGTTTGCAAAGACAAAAAACTAATAGTGACATTTTAAAGAACAAATATAGAATAATTAACAGATCTAAATGCAAATATTTTTTCCTCAAAACCACCTTCTCTGTATAAAAAATACAAATCTTTGAAAACCTATGCATCTTCTCAATGATGAAGCTCAAACCACAACGGTGTTGATTCATTTCTGGGCTCTAGAGCACAAGAGAGTGGATGTGAGAGCTTCTGGAGCAGATCCAGTGGAGGGCTACCGAGTTGATCAGTGGTCTGGAGAATCTCTCTTATAAGGAAAGGCTGGAGGAGCTGAGCCTGTTCAGCATTAAGGGATTACTGAGAGGGGACTTCATCAGTGCCTGTAAGAATCAAAGGGGCAGGAGTCAAGAGGTTGGAGCCAGGCCAACAAAACATAACAGAAAGAAACGGGTGCACAGGAAGTTCCACCTGAATTTGAGGAAGAACTTTGTGAGTGACTGAGCACTGCAACAGGTTGCCCTGAGAGTTTGTGAGGTCTTGCTCACCAGAGAGGTTCAAGAGTGCTCTAGGATGACCTTGTTCAAGCAGGGGGGCTGGAACAGGTGACCCACTGCAGTCCCTTCCAGCCTGACCCACTTTGTGACTCTTACTAGTGCAAAAACAGAATTGTAACTGGACAGTTGACAGCATGAGGCATCACAGTGCTCTTAACTGGAACATTTTTTTTTATTTTCTGCTCTTTCATAACATTTAGAAAGATCCAATTTCTTATTGATAAACGAGGGCTTTCATTTATTTGTTTTGTTGGCTCTCTTTTTTTTTTTTTCTTCTTAAATGAAACTGAAGACACCAGCATGCTAATTTCAGGATTTTAATCTGGGATATCCTCTTTCTCTCACAAAGTTTGCTGAATTTCCCAAGCCTTGTGTAATGCAAAAAATGCTGCTGCTTTAAAAGGACTCCTATTGAACAATGGTAGTTTTCATTAACATCTGGGATATGTTAGCTGTAGTAAACATAGTGTGAGCAAAAAACAATTTTTTAAAGTAGTTAGCTAATATTTTTATTATAGTTTCAAGAAGAAAAAAAGTACTTAGAGGCTTACCATTGACTTAATTTGAAGTTCCTCTTGTTTTCAATATACTAGTAACACTGTCACAACATATAGTGTTGAGATTTTTTTGTTTTACCTGTGACTCATCTCATAGGAAGGTAACAATGATGAGACAAAACATCTGTGAACAATCTAGGCCAAAGTACTGTTGACCAAACTTTTCCAAACATTGTTACTGCTATGAGAAGAAGACAAATAGGATTGGAAAAACTCAAGCAAGTAAAACCCACCAAAAAAAAAAAAACCCTCCAAACCAACAACTGGAAAAGAAAGCGAAACATCAGATGGGAAGAGTGAAATTATTTTTAAACTCTGGACACGTTTTAAATTTCATATTTAACCCAATGTTACTGATGCGTTAGAATCATAAGGTACTACTGAGGTCAAGCACAACTTTCTGCAGGAACAGTATCATGGCTCACATATATAATATCTTCATTAACTCACCTGTCCTGGAAAATAATAAAGCTTACATAATCACATGCATAACAAATTCTGTACCCCTTTTTTCTGGTTGAACCAGGACGGAGTTATCTCAGTCAGCTTTGGAAGGCTCTGGTTTACAAACAAAATAGTTAGCCAGTAAAAGAAGGAACAATATAGATTTTGCAAGCAAAGCTGTCATTGTGAAGGACAGTATAAAGATTTTAAACATTTTATAATGTCATCCTGTAACAAAGAATAGCAAAGCATTCTTCTATCTTCTTTGCTATTCCTTATCTTCTCCACCTCAGCTGCATCATAATTAGAAGTGCAAAAATCTATGAGGATATATTTTTCATATGACCTTTGTTATTTTCTCCTAATTCTTAAATTTAAACTATATTTTGGCAATAGTAAAATTCTCTGTAACATGCATAATCCACTAGAGGTTCAGTTATGACAGATTTTTAAACTGTGATTGTAATCAGAGAATACGCTGACTTTGAAGGGACCCAAAAGGATCATCAGGTCCAACTCCTGGCCCTGCACAGGACACCCCAAGAATCATATCATGTGCCTGAGAATATTGTTCAAATGCTTCTTGAGCTCTCTCAGGCTGGTGCTGAGACCCCTTCCCTGGGGAGCAATAGTTTCATGTCATTACCTTGAGCCCTGTCATTGGTTGTGAGAGCAAAGAGATCAGTACTTAATTTAATAAAATATAGTATTTCCCGTTTTTACCAATAGAAATGAAAAAGTTAGGACCTTCAGAAAGCGTGTTATAAAATAAAATCCAATTATAATATGGGAAACAGAGAATAGGTCCTAAAACCTTTGTAGGAGTAGATGACAGAATGTTTTACAGCCGGTGAATTAAGACAGATATTTTTTCATGGTCTATTGCATGAGAGAGAGTGATAGAGGAGGGATATAATCCTTTGTTTAATAGTTGATGTGAAATAAAGCACTGTACGCTATGAAATAAAGCACTGTACACTATCAATATCCAGTCTTAAATCTGAAGTACTGACAGTGGAAACTCTGCAGACATGTAACTACCACATTTACCACACAGAATATGACAAAAGTCACTGTTAAATTGGATCAGGTTATAGGAAATAAAACTCCAAAAGTAAAGAGATCAACAAACCAGAAAAATGAAAGAAGAAAACCTTATAAAAAGATAAGGGCTAATAAAACATGAAATTCCTCACGTAACTTTGCACTAAGCTTTGCATTAGCTACAAGTTTTCTATTTTTCATTTATGAAGGGTAATAAACTATAATTTGTGTGAAAATAAATGTTTTTTAAAAGTAAAATATCTATTATATGAAGAGAGATCAAAATAGTGCCAAATTTTATAGGAAAAATAACTTCTTGTCACTGCATCATTTTTCGATGGTGTATAGAGGCTGTTAACAATATGCAAGTGTTTTATATCTTCAGAATAAAATCAGTGAAATGAAAGGAACACATAGTAAAAGTCAGTGGAGACAAAAGAGTGGCCGATTTGCTACAGTGTCTTATCTGGATGGGTTGGGATGCATGCTACCTTGAATATTTCATTCAATATGCTGAAATTGTAATGACATGGAAGAAGGTAAAAAAACCTCTTATTCTATAACCTGTTCTTTAACTTGTAAATGAATGCTGGGTACAAGATATCTGAAAAGATAGCAGAGATGAGAGCTGTCTAGGGCACATCTAAGAGGTTTAATCATTTCTTACGTACTTCACAGAATTATAGTGATTTAGAAAAAGTGTAGAAATAAATCCAATTTCAAACTTCCTGTAGGAACAATAACATAGATCATAAGATCATCAATATTCATAGAAGAATTTATCCATACCCATCTTTCCAAATGTGAAATGTTCAAGTATTCCTAAAGAGACCCAAATTAAAATAAGTGCAGAACATGTGACCAATTTATACAATATTATTCTTACTAGAAGCAACTTTAAAAAAAAATAAATTTCTAATGTCAAGGTCCAGTAAAGGATTGGGGACAAACATTGAAAATTGCAATCTTCTACTCAGCCTACCACTGAAGCTTTAACGGTGCTTAGGCGGCATTCTTGTCCCACTTTTTGACTGTCAAGTGTCTTTGAAACTGGACTGGCATTTTTGCACCAGCCCACTTGCCCTGGTTTTGGTAATGAAGTACCTAGTCTGTCAGAGTTTGGCTTTCTTGTCAAGTGAAAGCTGAGGATCTATTCATTATGTTCTTGGTGTTCAAGAGAAAGTGATACTGCTATTGCATTCTCTCAGTTTCATTTTGTTTCAACACAAATCAAAGAAAATTTTAAAACACAGGAAATATAAAAACTGAGTTGATAAAATATGCTGAAGGCCTAATATCCTTACAGTTTGGAAAATACCTATATAGATCCCTTTATTCAGAAGTAGGTTTTGGCCTATGAGAACTGAACATTTACATTATCTAAGGAAAGATATGGAATGTCTTTACAACTGTAAATTCCTCTTGTGTTCACAGATTTACAAAATTATTTTGCTATAAGTATGTATTAAATCAAATCACAGTAGAATTCTAATATTTTTCTAATTCCACAAGACTTCCTTATAGTTAGAGATAATGTAGATCGTCTTACTATAGAAACTGGTTAAGCCTTCCTTAGATGAATTTTGCTTTCTAGCATTCTCCAGTAATAAATAAATAAATATTTTCTCTTTTTTTATCACAGTAAGAATAAGTGGTTTCAAGACAAACATTAAACAGCTGATGAACTCCAGTATTATTCACTATTCCATGACATATCTAATCATTAAAACATCAAATGCTACAGAATTATTCTTTTACTACTTGTTATTCTCAAAAGGGATATTACTTTTTTATTTGTGTTTTCATTACATGAATTCAGTGTAGACTCTGCTACAAATAATTATTTAAAACTTTCCCCTGCAAATACCTTCTTTTAATGTGGAGAAATAAATTAAGAACAAGTCTTCCACTAGCCCAGCATTGTCAGAATAAAGTAGAAGAATCATTTCCCTCAAAACCTAAATTAATGTAGACAAGCAGCATGCTTTTTGCAGCTACCAGATTTGGAAAAAGGAGAAAGGCTTAGACAGTGAGAGAAAACATAAACATTCCTATAGTGTAGTATTATAGAAGTGAAAAACAATCAAGTCGGCCAAATTTTAGAAATAATGTAATTGGAATAAAAGGGTTAAACATTCCCATGTAACTGGGCGTAAAGCCAGGGGAAGGTTGTGATACAATAGAATTAAAAATTAGGTGTTTGTTCTAAACTTATTCTAGCATAGAAGAAGGTACATTCTGAACACTAAGTACTTACAAACTGCTGCTGACTAAGATGGTTGGTAAGTGTGTCAAGAAAAATACAACTGGTAAGTTATATTTTCAGTTTATGTCAGACGTCCTTGATAAAGGCTCATGAATCCTCTCAAGTGAGGGATTTACTTCCCACACACATTCAGAGAGAGAGAGAGAGAAAAGAGCAAAACAAAATCTCTTCATTCAAGGCAAGAAGCTGTCTCCAAAGGATAGTTACAAGAATGCAATCATGCATAAGAAAGAACCATAAATTAGCAGGTGGAAAGAATGGCGCATAAAAGCGCTATTAAATGATTTTGTGATAGCTAACTTTTCAATAGAGCTGAGTGAAACCAAAAGCCCTGTGAAAGCATTCATGCATGGAGAAGATGTATATTTGAGAGAGTTTTAGGCTGGGGGTGAGAGGTGAAGGGGGCATTAATTAGAGATTGTTGCCTGGCAAAGTATATGAGGTAAATTCCCCTCTGATGTGGTGTTTCAATGTACAGACAAAAAGTCCACTCACCTCAAAGACATTGCTATAGTCCCTTCATTACTGTATAAACATGGATTAGTCATACCACTGAAGCTGGTATATATCATGGAGGTTTTAATAGGAGGAAAAGAAATCATTACAGAAGCAAAGAAAAAGAAGGTGAAAAAAAGTTGGAAATACATTAAGATGCCACAATGTAAATAGTTTCCTCTCTCTTGAGTCTCTTACACATATATCTAAAGTAAATGTAGTTGCTCAGTGAAGCCAGTGATCTTATCTCTTGTTTTCAGCAGTCCAATGCAGCCCCAGAGGCACACAAAGAATTAGTGCTCATTCCTGTTACCTTTTCTTACCTAAAGAAAATGCAGCATTGATGAATAAGAAGAAAAACATTGTGCCTGTCTGATAAGACAGCATGCCTTCCAGCAGTCTCTCTGTAAAGTGCAAATGAACACATTGGAAAAGAAAGAATTGAAAGTCTTCGTTTTGGGGTAAATTCTTTGAAATTCTGAATATAAGGAATTTAAGGTAGATCAGTAAAAGCCTAAAGCTACAATCCTTTGGAAAATCATATCTAGGGCATCCAAAAGATGAAGTATCCTAAATCAGCAGTAGATTCTGAAAATTTTTAGTGTCTTCATTCAATATTCACAAAGCAAAGGTAAAGACAAAGGCATGCTGGGCCAGCTATTGGTTTGAAACCAGCATTTGTGTTTACTGAGAAGAGCTATAAGATATACCCCTTCAAACTGAACCTCTGCCATAAAGGATTAGAGAGTAGTAGCAAGAATGATTAACAAAGATGTAGCTGCATGTGATGACATGCTGTGACTCATTATAGTCAGTTGCATTACTTTTATTTTTATTTCCTGTAAATGTAAGCTTTCATGGAGATCAAAAGAAAATACAATCTGAAGATTTTTTTTAAGGCATGTGGAAAAAAAAAGTGGAGTCTTGCTGAAGAAAAAGAGACTCCTTTCTTTTTCTGCTATTCACTTCATCTGTATTCACATTTATTTCTCAATGAACAGTTTGCTGAAATCCCTAAATTGATGAGACATGAAGAAATGTTGTCATATAAACCATCTAATTTTAGGTAACCAGGTAAAATATATCCTCTTCTTAGCTATATATAATCATTTAGTAGTCATCATTTACAATAATGGTCTAAATTTACAGGAAAGTTGAATTGTAAAGATACTCTCAAAAGTCACAAAAGGTCCAGTAACAACTTGATTTTCTGGAGCACTGAAGGGAGCAGAAACACTTGTTTAAATTCTCCATGCTATTTACTTTAGATGAGGGTGGCACAGTAGGTGACTTTGCTGTCATTGTAGTTTGTGATGAGTTAGTGAAATGAATTCAGTGACCCATAAGGTCATGCTGAACTCTCAAAGCACAACCAAAACGATTATTACAGTGCACATTCTATACTGGTATGTTAGGATAAAGAAAAACACTACAAGTTTGTAACCTGCATATTTACCTGCATAAAATTGATATAATAACATTGTGCCTAGCTCTAAAGAAAGGCTTTTTAAATTTAGGTTTATCAACTGCTTTATTTTATAAACTGCTTTATCGATTAATAATGGAGACAATATTTGTGTGTTAGTTTAGACATGTACTGAAATGCTAACACCTATAACAGAAGATGATGACAGAAACCTTTTGGTATATATAAACTCTGTATGTGTATATATATGTAAAAACAGACATACTAAACTCTGTGTGGGTACAATATAGGAATACAAGATTGTAATTACTTGAATTCTAGACCAGCTATAGTTTAACCCTTTTGCTTGGCACTGTAACTCAGTTACTCTTATTTACTTTATGCATTATGTATTTATTTATTTATAGGCATTTTGTAGCATTAAGCACTTGAGTATTGCATTGTTCAACACTGACTCATTACGTTGCTGTCAGCACAATGCGCAACATGCTAAGGACATTAAAATTGTTCCTGAAGTGCCTTTAACTGTTGGTTCAAGAACAGAAGTAAACAATTAGATTAGATCATCCCATACACACGAAATCTGTCATGGTCTATTACTATGAACACAGGAAATTATACTGTACCTGAGTCTGCACAGAAAATTTAAATATAAAATCAAGAAAGTTTCAACTGAGATAAAATTCTTGTCAAGTTGATCATCTTGAACCACACTGGGTCTGGAATATTATGTTAGAACAAAATACTTTTTTTCTCCTGCTGGCTACTATTGAAACAACTACTTGACAAGATAATCCTATAATAATAATAAAAACCACCAATTACAATAATCTTTTTGTTTCAAGTCTTTGCTCCAGAATTTATTGGCAGAATGGACACAAAATTTTTCCAAAGTCAGTTTGGCATCTCATCTTACCATATGTATTTTTGCAAATATACTGCTTTTAGCAGCAGATCAAATAAAGCAAAAATATAGAACTGTACATTTATTTCCCTTTGATCTTTAAGGGTTAGCAGATTTAGGTACTCTCCAGAACTTCTCTTGATTTTTTATCTTGTGTACAAAGAATGGCACAAATATTTTCTACTGAAAATTCTGAATTACAGAACTTGAGATATAACTTAGAGGGAACTGTGTTACCAAGAGTCATAATTTTGAGCTTACCTATAATGCTTTTAGCTATTCCAATTATAGTTTCTCACAGTGGCAAATTTGCTCCTTTTGTTTTATTTTTGGTTTTGCTGAACTAGGCTTACAGTCACACGTGTTCCAGTAGTGACTGTTCTTTAAACTGCCTTCATGCATGAATGTCTCATTACTAGCCAAGACCCAAACTGCAACTTGGCATCTTTTAGGACAGATCAGTTAGCTGTCCAGAGCCCTCAAGTCTTCTCAATTCTGTGGAAAAGCCAGATATTGGGATGACCAAGGAACAGATTCTTCCGCTTGATTAATTTTTTTGTATTCCTATATTTTATTATTCCTCCGTATTGGCTTTTTGTTTGTGTTCCTATCTACAAGAGGCAACAGGCAGATATTGATACACAGGAACTTCCATCTGAATCTGAGGAAGAACTTCTTTACTGTGCAGGTGACTGAGCACTGGAACAGATTTCCATGAGATGGTGTGGAGCCTCCCTCACTGGAGGCATTCAAGAGCAGTCTGGATGCAATTCTGTCCAGTACGCTCTTGGACCACCTGGCTTGGACAGGGAAGCTGGACCATATGAGCCACAGTGTTCCCTTCAAACTTCAACTATTTTGTGATTCTGTACCTATAATCCTGCAAGTCCTTCCCTATTCATTTCCTCTTTTTTGCTAACGGCCTATAATCCACATATGCCGCTGTGCCTAAGTGTCTAGTGCTACAATGGCATTACTATCTATGTAGCTCTCCCCATAGTTCTAAACTCATGCATGTATACTCTATCTGTAATTTCTAGGCAAATCAAGAAGCACAGGAGGACAAGGAGGGAGGATTTAGCTTCGTCTGTGTGTCAGACTCCATAGACTTTATGGATATGGCTGAACAGGCTTGACTCAAAAATTGCTATCTCTTGTTCTTATTGGCCTTGCATCTTTTTGTTCCTGCTCATATTTTCAACCTCTGCTCTGTGCCAAGACATTTCAGGCTGATGTACTCTTGATCTCTCTTCACAGTAATAATACATGGTGGGCTATAAAACAGTTATTCTCATTCAAAGAGTTACTCTCATAAATTTTGAAATTTATGTCTGAAGCACAAAGTCCTGAACCTGGGCAGGAGCAATTTCAGACACCAATATATGTGGATATTTGACCAGCCAGAAACCAGGGGAAGAATATTTAGGGATTTCACAAGACTTCTTGTGACATATTCAGGGGAGTGACCAACAGCAGGGAAAGGGATGAATTTAGGTCATTTTTTTTGTACAAACAAACAAACAAACAAACATAAACAGTAAAAAAGAATCAACAGAACAATACTGTAGAGAAAACAAGCTTTTTTATTGACTTACATATTATTGGTCTCTGAAGACCAGATAGAGTAACCTGGAAAAAGTTAGTATACTTTACAAGCTGTAGTAATAAGACATAGGTAAAAGAAAAAAAAAAAAATAAGGTGGAAGCAATTCCAATGCTGAGAGAGTTCCTCTACTATTCTGTGGAAAAATCACTAGTTACAGTCTGTGTGGGGCAATGCAGATTATCAGAACTGTGGAGCGGTTTCTAAGAAGGGACTGAAACTTTAGTTCTCTTCAGTTTTGGAAATATAAAATGATAAATAAGTAATAAATAAAAGAGTGCATATGATAGAGGTCTATGGAATCACAAAAAGTCATGGATAAAATTAATAAGAATGATTATTCCTTATTTCCCATAGTGTAAAAACTATAAAATGCCAAGTTTAATATATAATCATTGAAAAAAGTGTTAGTGTTCAAAAGGGAATACAATTGAGACAGTATTAGTTTTACAAGAAAAAGATTAAAAAATGAAGTTTTTTTCCAGATAAATATTTGGATTGCTTTTTATTTTGTATTAAGAAGCTTTCAAAATTATCTGTCATCTTTTAGATATTAGATTAAATAGAAAATTACATATATAAAGCATTTTTTTCTATAGCTGTGACGCTTTACTCTGTGTAGATATTGACTTTCTATGGAAGTCTTAGACAATCATATGAAGTGCACACACAAACAGAAAAATGCTTAAGTAATTCAGTCAATTCACCTACATCAAGGAGCACACTGAAGGTATGACACTTAGATTGAAATTCAGAGTGTACAATCCCCTACAGGATGAGAGTATTTGGTGTCGGTTTTTATCTGTTTATGTAGGTGAAAGTCTGTTTACACAACAGAATTATGAAGAGTGTTTACATCTAAGGCTGTGTTTTGGAATCATTTCTACTCAAGAGCTGAATAAAGTAGAAGAGCAATATATTATGAATCTTTGGTAAGCAGATAATGCAGCTGCTTGTTTTATAATGAGAAAAAAAAATGCCAGATAAGCTGTATTTAAAGTTTTTGACTTGAGGAGGTCAATATCTGATTCTGTACTTTCAGAGAGTGATGATCTGGTAAAATTTCAGCAATCTTGGCATAAATGATATTATATGCGATTCACATAAATTACTATTAATATGTTTGCTGAGTTTCTGGCAATTTGTCAAAAACTATTTCCACTTATACTTTAAATATTGTGCAAAAGAGATATTATTAAAATAGTCATTTAGTCTCTGTATGAGTGAGTAAATTTCAATTACATTTCTTTCTACTGCTGAATAATCAGAGATGTCACTGTTAAAGGAATGTTTCTTTTTTAACCTCTCCTTTTTACCTTATATGAATGAAACATTTTTTTTTCATTCTTCATAGAATAAACTCTTATACATTACTTTTATGAATTTTATTATATTAAAAATAAGATTTATCTAAAAATACTGGATTTATCTGAAAGTCCTATAATTGAATAATAAATTATGCAGTAATTTTGCAAGCAGGAAGGAAAATCTACATCTGTAATTGCGTTATGATAAACACACGAGAAAGAGAATGAGCTATTAATAGTAATAGATATATAGAGGGGAAGAAGGATACAGGTAAGAAAAGGAATATAAAAGTAGAAAAGAAGAAATTATACTAGAAATACTCATACATATTTTATAGAAATGAATAAGATATGCTCTTCAGTAATTCCAGAGATACATTTGAGATGTTACAGGACAGAATTAATCAACCTGGCTCCCATGAATACAGAAGAACTGTGTAGTTGATCTTAGGAAAAGGTTTAGTACTTTTATACTGGTTTATACAAAGATGCAGGAATATTAATGTTCTCTAGCTACACATTCTTACTACTGGACTAGGTCTGACAGTCTGAACAAAAGTGGTTAGAAATCAAATTCTGTTAAACCAGTGCCATTAGCCTCACTGGCCTCAGTATCTCAGGGCAACTGAGTTTTAGCAAATATGCCAGAGGACACATAAGACACTGTTAGAGCATTGGAAACAAAAGTCTCTAGATTTCATGGTTTCTCATTACCTTTTGAAGAAGGGCCATGAATAAACTAGCATGAATGTTTGTAAGATTAGATACAAAATATTGCACTCCTTCCTTAAATGTATCTATGTCACAGCTGACATACATGACTGTTCTATTATCATGTACATGACCTCTGAATTAAGTGATGAATATCATGCTATGTTGGAAACTATTTTTTTCCTTTTCTGTTCTGTATAATGGAATTGGAAAGGTGAGATGTACTTGACTTCATTCTGAAAAACACTACTCACAGTGGTTTATGCTACCTTCTTGTTCTTTTTCCTTGTCCAATATAAACAAGAATATTGGCTGCATTAAATGGAAGATTTTGCTATATCTTTTGACTAATGTTGAGCATCAAGTATTAGGCATAAAATTGAACTAGTTTGTTGATTTCATTCACTACCTTTGGAAAAAATGTTTCATTACTATGCTAATATAAATAGCTCGTTTCCACATGGTCCTGATACACTGTAATATGAACCCACTAAAAGTCAAATTCCTTCCTAATTTATAGCCTGTGCCATAAAGTGTTGGCTAAAGGCTAAAAAATCTGCATTACCCAAGTCTCTGGAGTTGTACTACAAAATCTGGCTCTTGGTGGTTCTATAGTGGTTTAAAACTCAGTTCTCTACACTAGCATAAAACAGTATAGAATGCAAAAACCTCATTTTTATACATTAGATTTTGGAAAGTAAATTATGCTTTGAAATAATTTATTACAGGTGACTGGTAAATAAAGAATGTATTTTTTAAATCTTAATTTCTAAGAATTAGTTCAGATGAGTCAGCACAATTTGCATAAAATCATGCCATTGTTTCATTTAGACTGTGTCTTACATCAAAAAGTTACTAAATGGACAAATAAAGCACCTGGAAATTATTTGGTGTGGTTCCAGGAAAGCAAAATACCATTCGTCTTTCATATACAGTGTGAGTAAAAAAGTGCAGTGAAAAAGAACCATGAGCTTGTGTATGCAGATTTCATAGTCACACACATTGCAATGCCAACAGCTAAAGGCACAGTCTCCATTTGATTCTTACCATCTCACTGGTGTGAGCCCTTCAGTAATAATCTTTCCACCTAGCAAAACTTGTTTTTCTTCAGTTGTCATCAGCCAACCCAGCTGTCATCCATAACATTTCTGTTAATGTGTGCTGCTTAAAAACCTTAGGACTAGCTTTTTAGGGGTTGAAAATTTAGCTGAAATTTAGCTCAAATGACCAGTAAATAGATCTGCGCTACTGAGTGAAATAAAAAACTTAGTAACCTAAAGTTCCATTTTCTTTCTGATATGGCTTAATTAAAAACAAAAGAACTTTTAGGCATGTTTGTAGTATGATTATTTAGTACTGTTCAAGAAACATACAATACAAACTCAGCATACTTAACTGCATTCATCCCAATCCTGTGATCGACTCATGTTTAAGATGAGCTATTTCATTTCCTGAGGCCTTCTCCCCAGGGATCCTCCTTCCCAAGCCATTTTCTCAGAGCTGTGCATGTATTTTGAAAAGAAATCTGCTGGGATAAGAACTGAGAAGATGAAATACAAGGCAGGGGATCAGAAAGTGTGGGTATGCAGAAGAAAATAAAAGACAGGAGCAAAAAGGGATAAATAAAACTGTTGGATGAAAGAAAACAAGAAAGGACATGGCTACAGGCTAAAAGAGATATTTCTTTGCCAACTCAAAACCCTGAGGCTGTTTACAGGATACAAATATAAGATGTATTGCTCTTGGAATAGAAAAGATAATTTATTAAAATCTGAATTTTCCAACGCATTATTTATTTTATTCTTCATTACTTAAATTTTCATACCATGTGCAAGTGGAACGTTCACCGGTTACTTTCATCTAGGATGAGCATACTTTTATTTCTTCTGAAATGACAGATGTTATTTTTTAAAGTTATAGAAAGGACATGCACTAAAACCAGATGTTTGTCGAAACACTGCAACTGCCTAGTTTTGAGAGCCTTGGCAACAACGAATTATCTCTCTTTCAAAACTGATATATCACACATGACAAATGCCAAGCTTACTTGAAACTGCAATGGAAATACAAATTTATTTCTTTTTCAGAAAACAAACCTAAAGATTTTAGACAGCATTCTTTGTTCTGTACTCATAGTAACACTCTGATCTAATCTAAAAACTTATTGTTTATATCTTGGATCATCAATTATAAAAAATTCCTTGCCACTTGTTAAGGAAGGAGTAGTGCTAGAATGATCTTATCCCACGTTGTGATAAAAAGGAACTAACATTGTTAGGGTGCTAGCATGCCTGAGTTCTAATAAACAGCTACCATGGTACTCATGTTACACTTACTTGGCCCCTGGAGCAGATTTTTGTTGTTAGGAATGAAAAGGTGGCTTAGGAGGCTGAGACCATTCCACCAAAGGCAGAATGAGAACAAAGGGATCTATACTATGTCATGTCTCCTGCAAAGGAACATTATTTGCAGTGCCATAACTCTAAAAGATTTTTTTAAGGCTGTCCTTGGGTTTGCACCAGAGGAAATATAATTTTCATTCCAAACTCATTATAACTTTTTCTTAATATTGTGTGTATTGATCAATCACATTTAGACTATCTTTGGGGAAATTTTTGGAATGGTTTGAGATGGAAATCGTTAGGATTATAAAGAATAACAAAACAGCAAAGCATCTTGTGCTTATCTCAAGGTGGATAGTGCAGCATAGCCTCACTAATTAAATAAAACTATCCTTATTTCATAAAATTCTTGTTTGAAAAATAGATTATCATTAGTCCACAAGGAGTCCAGGGGATGTCCAACCTGGACTCCAGCTCCCACTGCTGACGTGCAAGGGCCTCCAACAAGCTCTGTGTCTCAGCTGCCAGTCCCCTACCTGTGGTGAAAAAATAGGACATGAAGCCCAAACATCTAATTGTGGATGAAATGAGAAGGTGACAGAGTGAACTTTGGACTGCACTAAAGAGAAAGCTGCTAACAAGAGGGATAGATCTTCAGATCAGAGGACCTAAATTCTCCTAAAATCTACTTTTCTATTTACCACTGATAGAAAATGGAAACCATCATTTATTTCGATCAGTCCACTGGACCCAGTGAGCAAAGTAAATAATTAATGACAAAAAAATGAGTAGTCTTGTATGGACGATGCTGAGTGGATAATTCTGCCTCCACCAATAAGAGGGGAGGTGTCCTTCCCCACAGACTTTCCCAGGTATCTCTCTGCATATGGAAAGTGGACAAACTGACAACTTGGCTGATCATCTCACCTCAGATAAGTCAGTGTAGCACAGATACAGCATTTATAGAGCAATAAACCTCTCAAAGGAAAATATCATTTCATAGCAGCAGAGAACTGTCAGCCTCCAGAAAAGAAGTTCTATGCAGCATTGGGTAAATGTATAGCAATTCATTACATATTTTGTTTTTTTTTCTTTGAAAATCCCTTTGTCTCTGGTGTTTAACATAAAAGACAAAGAGAGCAAACATATTTCTCTTCTGTATATTTTTCACTTGCTGTTTAGATTGCAACACTTCAAAAGGTTTCTTGAAATATATAGAAGTCGACCTGGACTAGAAGTATTGAACATATCCAAGTTAGTACTTTTCGTGGAAGAGATTCTAAACCAATTTTCTGGTTTATATCCACCATTTCAGCAAGAGAATTCCTGACAAGCAATTCCTTTTTATTTTATTGTTTGCCTAAGAGTAGCATCATAAACTAGGTATATAGCAGAACTAACATTATTTCTTTTAGTTACAGGCTCTCTTTAATAATCTCTAGAATACAGTCCCAATCTTGAAGTGAATATGTCATTCCAGAATAAAACTTTGCTGAATAACACCCTGTATTCAATCTTTTTTTAAAATTTGTAAACTCCCATTTATATCTAGAAATGTAGTTAATACCAAAATGCAATAATAAAAAAAAAAAAAACCAAAAAGAAAAAAAACAACACATTTGGGATGCTTATCATACATAAATTGTGATATTTAGAGGGGCTAATACTTCCCTAACTTCCCCCTGAAAAATGTTTCCCATTACAATGTGAAATTGCCCACATAACCAGGATTAGCTTTAAACTTAAATGACTCAGAGATGACAGTTGCTTTTTAACAAAAGGAATACAAAGCCAAGATTTAGCCGTTATAAATACTATATTTTACTGAAACTAAGAGTTCTGCATCAAAGATTGATTTATTGAAACATTACATCTACACAGGGCAACTGCCATGGCCAGAAACTTTAAGATGCCATTCTGCAATACATAATTTTATTGATGAGGTAATTTCTATATGAGGAATTCCTGGGGTTTGATGAAAATTATAAAGCAGCCAAGTGGATTTGAATATGAAATAGCTATTTACCACCCCTGTCGACTTGACTTTTTGGAAAAGATTTTTACTCAGAAGAATATGTGAGGTCAATGACATCTTGATAATCTCTCAATGAAGTGGAATAAAGACACTATTTTTTATTTTAAAGGCAGAGAGATCCCTTTGCAAAAATAGATTTGATTTTTCTGATTTTGCTATTCAAATAAATGTCCAAGACACTTTTAATGTTTTAAGAATGCCATTAATTCAGCTCAACAGAGGTCTAATATATAGCTTATACTGCAACATTTCAGGGCTGAGAGGTGAAGTCAAAATTGTTTGAGTGTCAAAGATCTGGGCCTTAGTATTTCCTATTTTTACAGATTTTACTGAATATATTAATTTTTCCTGAATTACACTTTCTTTCAAGCCTCAATCTTGATGTTATTTCAGATTTAGCATGTCCAGAGAAGGGTGAAAAAGGCGTTGAATGGTCTAGAAAATATATCTTATGAGGAGTGGCTGAGGCTACTGTGACTGTTTAGTCTGGAGAAAAGGAGGCTCAAGGGGGATCTCGTTGCTCTCTGAGGAAAGGAGAAATTCCTGAAAGGAAATTGTAGTGAGGTGGGGTTATTCTCTTCTGCCATGTCTCAAATGAAAAGATGAGATGAAATGTCCTTAAATTGCACCAGGGGAAGTTCAGATTAGATATTAGAAAAAAAAAAATTACTGAAAGAGTGGTTAGGCATTCAAATAAGCTGCCCCTGGATGTGTGGATCACTGTCTCTGGAAGTGTTTAAGAAGCACCTGGATGTGGCACTTGGGATATCGTTTAGGGGTGATTCAACTGGTACTAAGGTATCAATTGGACTAGATGACCTTGAAGGTGTCTCCCAGCCTTGATGGTGCTGTGGTTCAAAAAGTCTAGGAACCCAGCCCTTAAGGTTCAAGGACAGAAGACAAAGACAGGAGATTTTCTGTACCTTTTATTCACAAAATTAATTACACTCTCACTCAAAATCTTGTTCTCTTTATATTAATGTAATGATGCTGTAACCAAAGCAAAAATTAGCACAGTTTCATCTTGGTGACTGTGTGGAATGAACCTTCACAAAACATCAAAACAGACTAATATTTTGAGATGATTATGTACTGTTATTTATTACCCAATACAAATGTTTTTCTCACTTGCTTTTGTTTTTGCTATAAGGTATATAAGTGAAGAATTACACATTTTATTTTCATAAAGAAAATGTTACACTAAAACAAGTATTGGAGATGTCAAATCAGCATTGTAAATGTTGGAAAAATAAGATGACTAGTCTGTGAAACTTCATTAAAAATAAAAGGGGATTTTCAACTATCAATTTCCTCTTTAAAATTTTATCACTACTGTCTAAAATTCAATTTGAAGTTTAATTTTATTTTCAAGTTGAGATAATTTAGTCTATTGAGAATGTATCTTTGGGGCACTACAGGTTTTCCTCAGTAACTCTGTATCTCACTCCTGCTGGCTTCTAGCAAAGAGCAAAGGGGAGGAGTAAAGATAAATTACCACTGAAACTCTATCTGATGACAGATGATATTATAAATGTTATTAAAGATTTAGCAGTAGGATGCTGATACTTCCAAAAGGCTTTTTCAGGTGCCAGATAATATACTGAAGCATTCCTGTTGTAATTAGGACAGAAATAAGTCAATTGCCAGAGAAGCAAACAAGACTTTAAAACTTCTCACGTCCATAAATAAAGCAGATTATTTTCCTCTTTCAGAGAACACCTGACACACCACCCCACCTTACCAGAAACAATGACACACATGGCCATGACCTACCTTAGGACAAAAAAAAAAAGACACCTCAAATGTATCCAAGTTTCTGAGCCCCTGACTCATTTCTCTAGTGGAATGGGGCAGAAAAAGGCATGAAGAATCTTGAGTTGAGGTAAAGAAGTTTTAATAGATAAAGTAAAAACCATGCATACAAAAAAAGTTAAACAAGGAATTCATTCACCACTGCCCATGGATAGGCAGGTGTTACAACAGGACACGGAATGAAGGTACGGCACACAAAGCAAGCTCCAGAGGCAGGAAAGAGAGAAGTTTATTTACAATTAGTGTTTTTATAGTTTTCAGGGATTGTTTCTGGATTGGAGGGAGAAGTTACCACCTCTCCATCCAGACTGGCAGAGACAAAAGTCCATCAAAGGTCTCTCCTTGGGAGAGGAATGTAAACAAAGGATTGTTTTTCCTACAAGTCTTTGAAAGTCTCCGCTTTCACATGTAAACATTAGAAAAGTAATAGAAAAGTTAGAAAACTCTAAAGATTCTCAGAAAGCTTTTAAAAAAGTCTCAGAAGGCTTTAGAAATTCAGAGTGACAGGCAGGTGTTCAGCAATCCCCAGTACAGTAGAGCCTCAACACAGCTAACATGGCTTGGGAAAACAAACCCCAAACATGTATCCCTTCCTACTCCTTCCCCCAGCTTTCAATGCCATTACACTGTATTATACAGAATATATCTTTCATCAGTTCATATATCTTTCATAACAGGTCAGCTGTCACAGATGTGTCCCCTCCCATCTTCTTTTTCACTCCTAGCCTCCTTGCTGGTAGGGGTGGTACAAGGAGCAAAAAGGTCTTTGTGTAAGCCCTGCACAGCAGGAACAAAAATATCACTGAGTTGTCAATGCTCTTTTCAGCACAAATGTGAAATGTGGCCTCACACTACCCACTGTGAAGAAAATTAACCCTATCCACCAGTACATAAATGAACTCAACTGCTGCAACACGATACAAAAGAACTTCACGAGGGCATGATGATGAGCAAAGCAGAAAAAGCTTGAGTTTACTTACAAACCTCAATTTTATACATTTCTAAAGGGGCCTGTGGATTGGAGGATGAAATCCCGCCTCCCAAACCACATTGGTCAAGACAACTGTCAATCAACTTTCCCCACCTACCTAAAAATATGCAAACAACAAAGGACAGTTAGGAAAACAAGTGTTTATAGTAAAAAGTGTGGGAAAATAAAAATTCTGACTCCAATATGAAAGACAATTCAGAAGGCCTAGAAAAATCCTCAAAACCAGGATGACATTCAACTATAACTAGAGCACTTGTTGATGATCGTTTCGTGATATTTATTGATGATACTTTGGTGATCCTAATGTGACCCTTCCAACTCTGTATCTTAGATGATTCTGTGATAGTCGTCAGTAAGTGTAGCTCCAGAATACATCAACTTTGCTAAGAACAATGCAATCTCCAAGGAAGATTAGGGCATACAGAGCTGAAGGAAGTTGGGTTGAATTAATAAAGTGCTGAATTAATAAAGAAAAGCCAAGGAAAACCCAAAAATGAATGCAAAGTTCTTAGCTAAGAAATGAGTGAGTCATTTAATTCTATTAAAGAAAGGGACAACATATGAAAATTTTATAGCGATGCTTCCTCAAATGTTTCAATACGGCTTACAGGGAGACACAGATGATCAGAATAAGAAAGATTTTTATCTCATTTGTTTTGGTGTGCAAAAGTCTGATATTTCACCAGGATAAAGATTAATTTATTTTATTGACTTCAGCCTAATCAGTATACAGGACAGGAGTCTTCAGCTGTTATTCAAGGAAAATAATTTTTTTTTTTACTTTCAATATTCTTAAAAAATAGAAATAAAAAATAGAAAAAAACGTTAAGTCATTCAGGCATTATAGTCAAAGGAAAACTGGTGCACACGATTTTATATTAAAATGTGGAAAAAAACAATTTAAGCAAAAAAAAATAAAAAGGAAGGAATTTTTTAATTGCTATTTTCTTAAAGTCTTACATGGCCTTATTAAATCTGGAACCAGTGAAGAAGAATGAAGCAGCTGTTAGGAGTCTGAACAAAAAACAAATAGCCACTTAAGAGGTTTATTGTTTTCTTTTTGTTCTTAGAGATTTATTTTATTTTATCCCATGGCAGTTTATGAAAGAACAAGAGGAAAACATTTGCTTATGAGAATGAAAACAAGCATCAAAATTGAAACAACTGAAATGAAAACATTGTTATGGTTTCATTTCTCTAGGATACATCTTCATGCGGAACACCAAACATCTGTCAAAGAGTGAGGAGATAGATACTTATGAGGTTCAGAGCCAGATTTTCAAATAAGTACTTCCATGAGCCAATGGAGCTTGATTTTTAACATTCCAGCTGCGAAAGAATTCTCACTTAGTAAAGGCATTAATGAAGTCTCTCACACATATCTGGATTCCTATTTCCATAAAAGTTAAAGGAAATATTACAGAGACTGTAAAACCTTTTTGCCAAATTAGCGGATGGATTCAAAAATTACTAACTTGAGAAAACTTCTCTCTCACATGCAGAATTTATCATATATGCCTTGTTACCTGTCCTAAAATACCCCATGTCCTTGCATTAGCATGAAACTAAAGTACTGCATATTGCAACATAATCAGTGAGACAAACAAAAAGCCTTTTGAGGGGGATCCTGGAGATTAAACATGTTTAGAAAATTCCAGTCACAGACATAAGTTTGTCTGTCCATACTTACTGTGATATATGCAGACTAGCTTCCAAGCCCACAGATCTAAGCCCAGTAGTAGTTTCATTAAAATACTCATATTAGTTAGAGGAAGGTTGGCACTTTGGAAGAATTGCAGCTTGCATGATTGCTTGCATCATTCCTCTGTCACTAACCTCAGGAAAGTTTGGGTCCTCAGGTCTCACTGATGGGTAGTGGGTGGCTTCTATTGTGCTTGTGATTTGCAGATTAGGGCTGCTTGGAATCTCACCCTTCTGTTTAGCTGTGAATTTTTAAAATGTAATTAAGAATTCTGTTAAAAAACACAGTTTGCATAGTATTAATAATTATTTTTAATTCATATGCTAACAAATACAGTGATGCTACTCTACTCATGCATGTTTATGGCAGAGGAAGTAACAACACAGGCAGAAGGTCTTGCAATACAAAAGAAGACATCCTGCCTAAAATAACCTTGCTTATATAAATTTATATGCAGTAAATCTATCATGTTTTCTAGAAAGGGTCGCAAAATATTTACCAAATAAGCACTTGGAGCCTTGAACACATTTTTTTTTCCTGATTCTACCATGTTTTGTTGTATTTTGGGACAGGAAAAGTTGTATCAAGGAAAAGGAAAACAATATGCTAGAGCCACAACAAAGTCAACATTCTAAAAGCAGGCTAAGTTTTATAGCTGCTGGAGCAGAGGAGTAGAGCTGGGGCTTGCTGCTCTAATTTACACTTTTTACATGTAAATTATGGTCAAATATCTTAGTTCCTGATGACTGTCATTGACTGTGAGCTGACTCAGCCTTCATCATGAAGAAAAGAGGCCAGAAAAGATAGCAGATGCCATCTTGCACTGCAACCATTCCTAACTAACAAATGTAATCAATACTAAGTGAACTAAAGGCATTTTATAAATTGATACAAATTTAGAGAAGTTATAAAAAATAAGATCAGTAATGAAGTGAGAAACTGAGAAGCACTTTTTTTTTTTTTTTTTTTTTTAACAGCACAGAAGTGTATAGGATGCAAAATATATTCACAGTGCAGGAATGAAAAATAACAAATGAAGATCACCAAGGGGTTCATTAGGTTTACCTCAATAGAGCAGGATATTCTTTCTCCAGCAGAGTGGCTAATGTTGGTAGTACTACAGCAAGGCTGGAAACATAGGTTTTTTCATTTTGCTTGTATACCTTTTGGGAATATTTCCACCATATCTCACCTAATTTTCTTTGCATTGATATAGCACAAAGATACAAAGCATGAAAATGGATCCAAGCAACAACCAGATACAGCATATAATGGGCTTAGCCTGAAGGGAGACTAGACGAGAGATTATATGTATGGAAAACCGACATGGAGAAACTCACTGAATAAATATCAAGCTATTTATGTAACATTAATCCATTGGCTTGAGAACGTGTAGGTTCCTGGGAGACCATAGTTTGTTCTAATAAGTTTTATTCCAGCTACTGGGTTAATATGAAGCAGCAAGATATTAGGAAGAAATATATGCATATGGAAATATCCGTTTCTGCCTCAGGTAATTTAAAGCTTATTCACATCCTCTTTATTCTTATTTGTAGAAAAAGGATAATCTAAAGAATCAACCCCAGTGTTTTGAGGGCTGTTATCTTTCCCATTATTTAAAGGACAAACTAAGATATGAGGTGTATAAGACCACATTTAACACTCTCCTAAATGGATCCAAGCTGTTATAAGTGACTTACAGATCATGGCAGGAAGTACAGTTTACTCCAGATTATGATGCTTCAGTGTAAAAATGTCATCTTATAGATCTCTTTTTACATTGATTTTAGATTTTTATATCAAAATTTCCTTGTTGCAAACTGAAATGTGGTAATCAGGAATACACTTCCAGCCTTCTCAACTATATGAACAACACTGCAAAGGATTAAAATCAAAATCTTACTGTATTCTACACACTGCAGAAATCAACTCTTTAGTCACAGAAATGGAGTGGTAACTTTCAAATAATAAATTATACACAAGATTTGGAATATTTTGGTTGTTCTAATTATTATACAGAAAATAATTTGGAAAATGCATGTTTGGAAGCCTCATTACCACTATGTAATGTTCATAGAAAATGAATAATTTAAAATCAGTCCTGAAAATTAAAAAAACAATAACATAGTGAGAATAAAATGAAGAAGTTTACCTAAGAAACAGACCAACTCAAGGGCAATTGATATAATAATCCAAGTACTTTCTGGTGTGTTCTGAACTTGATATTTCTTTAAAAAGATGCCTTTGATATAAGCACATAAGGGAAAAGGAAGAGGAATGGGGAAGGGGACATGGAAAAAGGATAAGAGAATAAGGAACATGGAATAGGAAATAGGGAAAAGGGAAAAGGGAAAAGGGAAAAGGNAGGAGAAGGAGAAGGAGAAGGAGAAGGAGAAGGAGAAGGAGAAGGAGAAGGAGAAGGAGAAGGAGAAGGAGAAGGAGAAGGAGAAGGAGAAGGAGAAGGAGAAAGAAAGCTGTTTGGTTTATTTGGGTTTCTTTTTCTCATAGTAGATAAAAAATCAAAACACACAAATCTTTTTCTACTCAGAATTCCTGCTTGACATTTTTCAGTCTGGGTTTGAAAAACCTACCCTCTCTGTGGGACCACTCCAAGTCATGGACTTATGCCACAACTGAATAAACCTCTCAGCCTTGAATGACATCATTTTACTGAAAAACTGCAGTGCATTGTCTTGGATAGAAAATACTCCAAACATCTTAGGGCCGATATTTTCCCAATCCATTACCTACAATAAATGTGACCACTACCTATCAAACTTACGTTCCTCAGTAGTAAATACAAATGCTAGCCTTCTTTTACTCTTAAAGCTTTTTTTAACTATTCAACCTTGACAAACTTGCTGTCCAGAAAAGATTTTCTATCCACACAAGAGACATTGTCATCTTAAAGGCAGTCCTCTGGCAGAAAGAATTTCCCCAGCCTGAAAAAGGTAAAATTGACTTGACAACTTTACAATGCAAATAAAAGCTACCCTAAGCTCATAGAACACCAACAAATCCCACAGGACTCAAACAAATAAACTAACTAACTAGCTAACTAACTGACTAACTAAACCCCCACCAAACCAAAAACCTGGGGTTTTTTTTAAGTTTCAGGTCACAGGCTGATGTTGAAATTTTCCTTTCTAGAAATCACCAACACTTAATTTAGATGGCCTTGGCTGAGAACCTGGCCTCAAGTTTCTTCTTATTTCAGTCATCTGTTTTTTATTGTTGAAAAATGAATTATTTGACTTCTTTCCAAGAAAAGGCCAGAAACTCATGAGTGACATGTCTCTTTTATAATTTATAATAAAGAAGTAATATTTTCAGTGATGGGTACCTGTTACACTTACAACTATCTTTGACAGAGAAAATAAGATTGATATCATATCTCACTTCTCTTTCATTATATGTTATATTGCAACCTGTGATTAATTGATTTCACTTCCACAGTTTTAAAACAGAGACTTTAGGAACTCTGGAAATAAAATACTGAAGACGTTTCAAAAAGACCTTGTATTACAAAAATGTCTTAGAATTCTTAGGTACGCTTTCTGTCAATATTGGAATTGAGTTGCATGACGTCTTTAACACATTCATTGTGCTTGTTGGTGGGCTGACTCAGAAAACCAGGGCTCAAAGATTAGAGCATAGAAGGTAATTCCTTCAGAGAGTAATGTTTTTAATGTCTACACAGATCTAGCTCCCTCCCAAAGCCTTGTTCCCTTATATCTTCTCCATCTCTGTGATCATAAGTACCAGACTCCACTCTGTTTGCAATCTCCAATTTAGCATTTTCACTCTATCCACCTGTTCAATAGGAAGTAGGAAATGGAGGCTAAACCTGCCGGCCACTGTCTTTATTGTACCTTCAAAACTATAAATACAACATATTCAAGAGAAGTGTGTATCAGTTTTCCTCTTGTATTATATTGGGGTTTTTTTTTCATATTTTCCAACTCTGCTGCATGGCTTCAGTTGATGAATGCAGGAGTTCAATATTGGTCACATTTAAAGCTCAAAATTCTCAAAACAATATCCACAATGTCCTTCAGATGTTTCTCTTGCTTCCTTTGCCTCTAAGCAAAGGAATAGCTTTTGAGCAGTATGCATGCAATTATAACCTACAATTATATTTCAGTCTAGAATACAGATTTTTGTGTTGCTTGCAAACATTTGAACAAGTTGTACTGTAATTCAGTTGAAATGACTGGCAAAAATCTCTCATTTGTGTTAAAGTGAAACTGGCAATATGGGAGGATTTTTTGACATCTAAGATTAAACAGTGTGCAGGTATAGAAAGCTAACTCCAGGCATAGTTGCAGGGAAAAAAAAAAAAAAAAAGAAATTTCAGGGAAACTTTCACTGGAAATAATTTCCTTCTTTAGATTAGAATCATCCACTCCAAATGGCTGGGTTTTTCTCCAGTTTTTTTAAAAGAGGTCTGGACAGATACTCTAATGCAGGTCTTTTCATTACAGATGTCTATATTAAAAGAAAATCAGAACAAAACCCTCCCCTTCAATATATTGCTTCAACATAACCAAAATAAACAATAATTTTGTCCCGGTCTTCATTGGATCTACTTTTCAAAGAAAATAGAATGCCTTTAAATGAATAGAAAATAAGATGAGATCATAAAAAAGTCTGTATTTTCAGAAAACTGAAAAAATTAAGACCTTTATTGACATATAATCAGAAGTTATTTGATTCACTAGAAGTTAACAATTTTGTTCCAAAAAAATCACCCAATGAAAATCAATAGAAAAAAAAGTCAATTGAATTCAAGGATGTGTAACATGGTTATACGTTTTCTAATATCTGTTAATATTTTCTCTTCTTCCCACAACCCCTCAAAAAATGTATATCACAGTGACTACTTTTAGGCAATGCTAAGCTGCAAGGAATGTTGCTAGCAGCAAGTGGAGCTAGCAATCCTTCTGAAAATTTGGTACCTTAATTGCCTAAGTTCAGTGCTTTGAATATTGAACTACGTGCTTGAGTGTGTAAAGTTTTGGCCCATTCAACTGAAATTCCTAAATGGCAGGGCCAGTGCCATAGTGAGTAGTTAGGGTAAAAAAAAATGAAAAAACACAAAATTATTGTAGAACTCTGGTATTATGCACAGTTTTATTATGGCAAGATGCCCAGGGCTCATAAAAGATAAATGAGGTTTGAAGTGAGGAGAGAGGAGAAGAGTGTTGTTAAATTTAATAGAAGTTCTTTTATCTTTTTTTACTTTTTTTTTTTTTTTTAAATTGGCAAGGGAATGCAAAAGACATCAAAGCAATTTTTAGTTTTCCTATAAATCTATACGAAAATGAATTTCAGCAACAACTTTCTCCTTTTATTACTAAAGCTCTTTTGGAACCTGAAAGAGAATATATTTCAATGCTCTCCAAATTGCTTTGGAGAAATATGATAAATCCAATATATATGAGAAAAGTTTATGAGCTTTTTTTATATAGATAAAATATACATAGTTACTGGATCCTTTTTCTGATTTATTAAAATGGCTTTAAAAAATAGCCTATCAGATCTGTCTGTGAGCATTTCCCTTTGAGAAGTACCCATTAATTTCTAGACTAGAAGTCCAACATATGATACAGCAAGTTAGTTAAAAAGATTATTGCTTTACCTAAAACCATGAGCAGAAGTATGAATCTGTGATCAAAGATCAGTGGAAAAATGAACAAATCCAGAACACTGTCCTTGTCATGACAGCCACAGGATAAAGATATTATTGCCCAGTTACCCATAAGTTATAATTTCTTTTTTCTTTTTTTTATGCTTACAGGAAGAAAAGCCTGTCTGGTAAAGTTCACCGTGATGTATGTGGACATAATACACTTCATATTTCCACATGTTCTTTTTTAAGTATTTGCTTGCAAAATCATGCATAAATCCTTTTATGTTTGTATTGTGGTCTGATGTTTGAAAGTTTTGCACATAGTCCACTAGTGGAATATGTGCAAATGCAATAGCATAATTAATATCTACACTGGATAATAAAACATACGTTCTCATTTCCCTCTGAACTACCTGGTCAATGTTGGGTTCCAGAAAAAATAGATATGACAGCATGGTCCTTCTAAGGATAAGTTATCCTCTGCATAGCTAATTGATCTAAGTGCTAAGATATCTCTGTATTTTCTTTGCCAATAGTTTGCTTTAGCATTACCTCTTACATGGGATAAGACACAAGAATTGTTACACAGTGCAAATATAATTTATGTGGTGTTTTGTATGAGGGCCATCCAGTGTCATTGCTTCATACATCTCTTTCAAAAAATTTCAGGATTATTTTTCATTTGCACATATTTGCATATCCAGTTATGGAGTCATAGAAAGTTAAATGTTGGAAGTGACCTTAAAGATCATCTAGTCCCAACCTCCCCAGCCACGGGCTGGGGACTAGTGGACTGTGTGCAAAACTATGTGCAAACCTCCCTCTAGGCCAAGTTGCCCAAGGCCTTCTGCAATCTGTCCTTGAACACAGCCAGGTTTGGAGCACACACAACCTCTCTGGGCAACCTGCTCCTGTATCTCACCACCCTCACAATAAAGAATTTCTTTCTAATGTAAGCCTAAATTCCTCCTCTTTCAATTTGTACACATTATTCCCTGTCCTATTACTAAAGTTCCTGAAGAAGAGTCCCTCCCATGCTCTGCCTCCTTGGCCTGGAGGACTGACGAAATAACTATTTAAGCTTGAGGCCTTTACCACTTCTCCTGGGGCTCTGTAGTCCCTCTTAATGCTTCCCAGACTGCTGCTGGCTATGCCACCAGCTCCCACATGTCCCAGTCAGTTAAGATTTATCTTTGTTGCGTATAAACTCTGCTAATATATATACATATATGTAGTGTATTAACTGTGTTGAAATTAGCCTACTGGTAGTCTTAACCTTGAGGTCATGAAAAAGCTGAGTGGCAGAACCACCCTCTTCTCTGTCTCTCCTGCAGGGATTGTTCTTTTTGCAGTAGATTTATTCACATCTTAAAGTGCAGATTAAAGAAAAAAAAGACAAGATACCAGATGTCCCTGCTAATACATATTTTTTTTGCACAAAGACAACCACCCTTATTCTTCTACTCTTGAAGAACTATGGCTCAATGATATGAAGAATATACAGCAAATCTGGCCTAGAAGGAAACATAAAAAAGAAACGTACCTCAATTACATATTTTTTTTTATGCAGTGATTATCTCAATGCAATCTAATGCTCAGAGTTTGCATCTTTATGTAAAACCTCTCCAAAGAATCACAGTTTGGGGATTTTATTACAAAATATAAAATAAATTACTTCATTTTTAGGATTCTGACCTGAGGAACTGTTCTTATAAGTCTGTGGCAATTTCAGATTAAATAAAATTCTAATTCATAGATCAAAAATCAATATGACACCTTGCCCTTGCATATCTGGTAATCTCTTTTGGGAAATAAGTGATCTTTCTTTCTTCATACACAAATTTCATTTTGTATGGGGCTCTCCGTTCCATATTCCTTCTCTTTAACATTATTTTGTCATCAAAGGATGGAATTCTTCATTTTGTATCACTTTAAGTAATTCTGTGTTTCTAATACCAGATAAATTCAACATGTACACAAGAAGTGCAGTATTTCAGTCCTTTTTCTTACACGAGGAAGTTACATCAAGTTGTGATGACTTATGTGTCATGTTGATGTTATCCACTTATCTATACAATAATTTTGTATTATAATTTGGTTTTTTTACCTTAAACAGAATATCTTTTGATTTTTAATATTGCTAGAAAAATATTAATACACTAGCTACATTCAAATATATTGTAAATGAAAAAACTACTTAATATTAGAATGTTAGCAATATTCCATTTCTACTTTCTCTTAGATTTTCCTAGTTTTTTTCAAATAAATTATAATTGAAAACTTAGAACAACAAAGAAATTCTTTTATCATGACTAGCAGTTTAGTTTTATAAAATACAAGGTATGTTTTCTGATTTGAGCCAAGGTCACTATTCCTAATTATATGAAAATTTGCATAAAAGTTAATTTTGAATTCCTTAGAAAATAGCCTGCTCAAATATTTTTGTTGCCAAATTTGTCCAACTTAGAGTGCCTTAAGTATTATGCAATTCTAGGAATAATTAAATTCAACCAAGTAAATTTTTCAGTTTTAAAATAGATATGTCACCCCCTTCTCTTTGAACATCTAAGCTATTCTCTTCCAGCATGGGAAAACCTATCTATAATTCAGTTTTCAAGAAGCGTGTCTTAGATCAGTGTGCAACCCTAAGGGCTTAAATCAATATTTTAAGAGTCAACTAATTTAGCACTATGAGGAAAAATCCCAAACCAACACCTAAGCAGCAACTGAAGAACTGTGGAACATTTGTGATTTAATGGGCACTCTAGAAAACTGTGAGGTAGTTGTGACAAGAGTTCAAATGCACTGTGCACACAGATCACGTTATAAATGCAAAGGAGATTTGTAACAATGCAATGGCTATCAGGGACTTTGCAAGTTGCAGCTCTGAAAGACCACAGGAAGATTTTGCACTGCTCGAGTTATCAAAAAAAAAGTTCTTTAAAATGCATAGCACCTATGGAAATATGTTTATAAAAGAATGTTGTTAAATCTTCCAAATATATCTTGATTATGAAAATGTGTTTGTCTCTAATTCCACCATGCTTGGTATCAGTGCCATTGTAAAATAAATTTAAACCAAAGAGTGGTTATTATGCATGCAAAGAAAAGGTAAACGCTAAATCATATTATATTTTACAAATAGAGTCAGAAATTGTTTACTGTTAATCTTTTTATTTAGTAGGAGTAGAAATTACTGCAGAGGCTAACAGACAGGAATATTTTAAACACAGACGAATCCTTACATTATTTTAGTAGCTATGTCCACCTTGAAGTGAAACTATTCTTTTTAAGACAAAAAAATTTATTAAAATTTTATAGCTTTGGCCACAGATAAGAATCATTTGACTTAACTCTTCAAGGCTTGGCTATGAAAAAGTAAAGTAAAGTAACAAAGTGAGAATCAACAATCCTATTTGAGTAAGATATGAATACAAATATTTTCAATTAGAAAGAAGAGGCTGATGTCTTCAGGAACAATATAAGGAACTGCATAAAAGTTCTACAAAATCAGAAATGTCAGCAGAGTGAGGCAGGCATAAAAGGATGCATCCACTGTCATTTGTCACTAGACAAAAACAGAATGACCTCTCAGAGACTGCAGTGTCAGGGGCTATGATGAGTGATCTGTCTAGTGTGGGGGATCTCTGTGTGATTTGTAACCCTAGGCAGCTGGCTGTCCCTCTGCAGTAACTTTCTTTACAGCTAAGAGATACTCACAAGTGTAAAGGGCACTGATGGATTTGGTGTTGAGAAACTGTATGAAAGAGGGAATGATTTCTTGAAAGAAAGGCAGACCCTCTTCTGAACCAACAACTCTCATTCTTTCCCTCCTAAGCAGAGTTATTGTCAAAGGTCTCTTGAAAAATACATCAGTAAACCTTGCCACTAGTTTTCCATAGATGATCTAAGTCACACCTTGGCCAGTACCCTCATCTTTGTCTTTTTCCTCCGGGACTCTGCAGCAAAAAGAAATTTTTCTTCAGTCACATAAATAACTAATGAAATTATTATGATATGAAGTTAATTCTGTATCCTGGGTTATGATATTCTCTATCAATATAGATAATGCTTGGTATAATGCAAATCATTTCAATGGAATCGAAGTCCACTGGTTATGGAGGCAATTGGTACACACCGTTGCTAGCTCACTCTCAATCATCTTCAAAAGGTCATGGCAGTCAGGAGAGGTGCCGGAGGGCTGGAAGAAAACAAGAGTCACTCCAGTTTGCAGAAAAGGCAAGAAAGAGAACCTAGGGAACCAAAGGCCTATCAACCTGTAGAAGTGATAAAACAGCTCACCTAGAGACCATCTCTAAGCATGTAGAAGAGCAGATGGTCAAGTAGAGTCAACACGGATTCACCAAAGGAAAATCAGGCTTGACCAACCTGATTGTCTTTTGCAATGGGACAACTGGCTGAACAGGTGTAGGGAGAGCACTGGATGCTGTTTACCTGGACTGGAGCAAGGCTTTTGACATCATCTCCCCTCAATACACTAGTGTTATTCCCAGTTTAGGGTAGTTGGCAACTATATATATTCACACACAGAGGAACTTAGCCCATAAAGACAGCAGTCTATGATAGCAGGAAAAGCTGTAATCCATTTCTGCAAAAGTCAGGCAGGCAGAGTCTTGCACAAATTGAACTAATATGTTTCAAAAATATAGACTCATAGGATGATTTGCATTGAAAGGGACCTTAAAGATCATCTAGTTACAACTCTGCCCTGGACAGGGACACCTTTCACTAGGCCAGGTTGCTCAAACAAAGCCCCATCCAATGTGGTACATCAAGATTTTAGATATTAGTCACAAATTAGCAAGTATTGTACGTGATACTCTAAATAAATTAAAATGTCAGCTCTATTCACTATTACACTAGTAGTTTGAACATATTTATAAAGTGGACTTCACATGAATTTATTCTTAGCAAGTAATTCCAAAGTGCCATTGTTTTGAGAACTTTGATCCTGTCTCCAGTCAGCTAAGTACTACTTTGGTGTCAGGAGACATAGTTTAGATAATCTTACTGCTGGATGTATATGTTTCTTGAGAAAATTGAAGTCCAGTACTCAGACAAAAAGTCAGCTTACTGGAATGTATTTCAGTCCACTACCAAGTCGGAGAAGCCAAGGAAGATATCCCAATGTGTTTACAAGGGCTAGCAGGGAAGCAGATCTCAGAAAAACTGTTCTGAAGGTTAAGGAACATGCAAAACACCTTATAATGTAAAAATAAAGTAGTCTCAGTCCAAACAGCAACACTAAACCTTCTTGCAAAAGTCCTACTGATGACATTCTCCAGTTTGGAATGGCGTTTATGCTTTGAAATCTATTTTTATAAGATAATAAGAAGGAAAGGTTTCTCAGTTTAACAGTAAAAGAAAGTATATTCGATTGATTCCAATGAGATATTTGTTGTAAATATTCTTGCTTTGTTCACAATGCCATATTTATCAAATTTTGTAACAATAATGCTCCTCCAAAAAGACTACTGTATTTTTCAGAGGGTTTCTGGGAGAGCAAACAGACATCTGCAATATATTTTCAATTTATTTTCTGTTAAAATAATATTGGCCAAGAAAACCAAGACATTTAATAAGTATTTTTATTTCATTATTTAAGTTATAGGATTTTAATCTCAATTTTAACTTTATTAGATAACTGACACGTCTGTGAATTCAGAATATCCTTGTTCTGTCTTTTGAAGGCATAAGATTTGCTATAGTATTTAGGGCTTTTGAAAACATAGTAATTAATCCTTATTTTCTTACTGCACTGTTTTAGTTTTCAATTAAAATTTAGTTCTATTTTTAGACCTGCTAAGATTAATTAAGGAGAACTTCAACATACAACATTGCTCACTTTGCAAAGTCAATTAAAACAATGAAAATTTGAGACATAACTGCTAATTTGCAGGTGATGATTGTCTTTCTGGAACTCACCTTTTTGTCTCATTACTTGCTCTTGAAAGCTCACCCTGCTCCAGGCAGCCCACAGCTGGGATTTAAGAGATGGCATTGTAAATTGTTCCCTCTGGCGGTACAAGTTCTCCTCTCATCACATGGAGACCTGCCCCAAGAGCCAGAGCTCCTGACTGCCACTCACTGACAGCACTCAGATCCTAGAGGAAACCAGGGAACGTTTTTCTTCACTGAAAACTTAAGATGGGAAAATGTGAAGTGACACCTTTTGGGCACTATAGCAATGGTCAGAGGAGAAGATACTGATTGAAGTAGATGTAAATGAGAAAAGAACAGTTTTCAGATGGTTTATGAAGCAGTAGAAGCATTAAATGGGTTCAGGTCTGCATGCTATTGACAACCGTGTATAGAAACAATAGTTTCTAATGATGGCATGTGTTTTCAATAAAAAATGAGTAGGATTTTCTTTCAAAAGGAGTAGCACTGTTTGCCATAGGCCATACTCACTTGCCTAAGATTTTTTTTTTTTAATGAAACTGGGACTAAAAACTGAAGAAAAGACACAGATAAGAATAATATTTTTCTATGAATAGATTTTTAAGATTTCTCAGAGGGACTGGTGGATACTTGTACAAGACCTTTTACAAGTCACATCTCTGTTTTACTCTGCAGCCACTGTGTATGTTCCCTCTTCATCTGCAGTTTCTCTCAAGTGAGCAGCCAGAGCAGCACTATTTTTTGTCTTATTTAAAAAATGTTCTGGAAAAACACATCTCTCTCTGTGCAAATATTTGATGTGTAATACAGTTTACTGAGATTCAACACTTCTTTTTTTTTTTCACTTTTTTCCTACAATTTTTCCCCCAAAATCAAACATGTAGGCTCTAAGTGAAATCATGGAGCGTGTTTGTGCACTTGGGGATGCCCTGATTTCAGTGTTTCTTAAATTTAAATTTCTTAAATTTCTAAATTTCAGTCTTCCAGAGAGGATGAGTGTATGACATACAAAAGAATGAGCTTCAGCTCATTCAGTATCTAAGAATGAAGTTTATAGAAATTATTCCATAGACTTCAAAATTCTGGAACGTCACACTTTCTTTTTTATTAATTTTTATAGGCTACAGGAAGACTGTTTAGCTTTTCAAGGTCTGCATTCTCTCAGCTTGCTATCCAGAAGCTACTTGGGATAAAGTGCATATACTTATCATTAACAACAATAAATGTAAATTATTAATTTCTTATAATTTTCTTTTTATTTTCACAGGATACAGGATTATTCAGGAATAGTACTTATATGGTCTTAAAATGCAACAAAATACATAATACTTTTCCTTATAAGGAGCTTCAATAATCCTCTGCTGGACAGGAGGAAAACTATTATCCTCCTCATCATCCTATGATGTGAAATTCAGATGATGATATGTCTTCTGTAATTTAAAAACCACAAAATCTCACACTCTCATACTCTCTCTCTTTCTCACATCTTTTAGAAAGGACAATTCTTTTGCTTGCCACCTGAAATTTTAATACTTTAAATTCCATTTGATGCTCTGCTGCAGCTGGAACACCCATTTCCACTAGAATTTTCATGCATCATGAGATACTACAGCAGGGAATGCTTTCAGATATTTCTAAGTATATTGGCACCATAGTTTAAATGTCATCATTTCTTCTTTCTATGGCAGTCTTCAGGCATTTGCTTTTGTTGTCAGGCATAATTATTGTTGTCAGGCAGCACAGTGTGTTTGCTATTATGTATAGATGGAATTTGATCTATATACTAACCTGTGAACAAATGAACAACGCCCAGATCGAATACTAAAATCCCAGCAAAAAAGATTATCTTACATTGTGAAAGGTATTATTATTTTAGGATTGTTTAGTGCTGTGCTGTGTTTATCATAACAAGTGACTTTATAAGTACTAATTTCTTTTTCTCTACAGCACCTAGCAACGAGTAAATAAATTGCTGCTTAAGTTTTTAACAGATGTGAAGAAAACCTAACAAACATTCATAGAAGTAGGAAACACATGCTAGTATTTTTGATAAAGAGTGATTTTTGGATAAGAGTATAAATTAATTTGTGTAATAAAATTTTGTATTGCAAAGTGGAATGCTTACTATTCTATATATTTGCATTAAGATATTGAATTCTCAGAATGTGAATCAGGATATTTTGATCAATCATGTATTGTATCAAGAAGAAAGGAAGTGCCAAATTCAGCCTCAATATTTTCAGAAGACAGAATGCTCAAAACAGACAACAAAAATTCTCCAAGTATTACAGGATTCTCAAAATTCTCAGCATGTCTGAGCTCTGAATGAACATTTTGTTTTCTTGTCATTGATTCAAAATATCCACAGCTACTTTCCAGTGACAAGGAAAATGTCATGCCAAACTGGGATCAAGCTTTATTTTAAAGTTGAAGGCATGAAATAAGCACTAAGAAGACAATTGTACACCTGTTTTCAAAAGTAAAAAGGCATCTCAGATCTACTTTGCTTTTGAGAATTTGGCTGAGGAACATATTTCAGAAGCCCAATAGCTCATAACATTATTCCAAATGTTCTACTCTGTATGCCTAATTAGGCTGCTGCATATTTGCATAACCATGATGCTTCATGATTAATGTATGAGACACAGCATGGAGCCCAGAATAAATTCATCCACTGATCCTTCTCTCCATTTCTATTGCAAATAACTAGCATGCCTGAACTGCAGTCTATCATACCTGTAGATAGGGCTATGTATCATATAGAAAACTGTATAAACTTCATTATGAAGTTATACTGATCTGCAAACTTTTTTTTTAACTAGAAATGTTAGTAATAATAAAATGTTAGCTCTCATAAAGCTACTGGCATTTATACTTTCTGTGATTTATAACAGGTTTGTTGGAGGGGTTTTACCCATGGTAAAATTAAGTATGAACTCTATAGCTTTATTCTCAAAATTGAATTCAATTATATTTTAAAAAACTTGTTAAATTAGTAACCTAATAATTACTTTTGTACAATTACTTTTGGGGTAATGTTAACCTAAAGCGAACAAGAAATTGCTCTTCAACAAAGAGCAACATTTTAATAATTCAATAATGCATCCACTCAGTCAAAATAAATAGGAAAACTCCTGAAAATGTTAACACAGGTCTGATGAATAAAAGCCAGAGGATGCCACAGTAAGGCTGCCTGGGAAATGCAAGTCTAACTTTGATGGTTAAGCAGTGGAGATACCAGGAGAGACTACAAGCTGATACATGTTCTTTTTACTGCAATTCTTTGCACTAACATGACTGATCTTAAGGGATCTTCCACTCAAGCTGAGTTTGTTTAAAAAAAAGTTTAAAAAAATCCACTATTATTATTCAAAGACTTTTTCCTTATGCTACAAATAGCATACACTGACTCTGATTTAATTTCATATATCAACACGACCATTGTCTTTGTCTTGACCTAGCAGAGAAAGCTATAAAGTGTAATGTTATTGGCAGCATCTCAAAGCTGGGCATAGAGTCAATCATATTTTGTGTAACAGGGAAAAGATAGAAACCAAATTATTTGATGTGCCAAGGAGTGAAAACTCTATGAGCTACCTCCATTTTCTTTCAAAATGAAATTTTAATTTTTTAAAAGAAAAAATATTCAAAGATTTGAGGTTTGGAGATTTTTTTATATATTTGTTTTTGCATGGCAGCTGATGCCTAAGTACTACCATCTCACAAGTGAGCAGTCATTGGTGACAATGATCAGTGGGATTCAAAATAGTTTTGAACATCATTTACCTGCATTTTGATATCAAGAATAAAACCATGGCCACTTCCAGTATTCTACTTAAAGAGAACTAATGTTAAAATCCACTAAATATTATATTTACACTATTCTGAATTTAATACAAATATGCAGCACTGTATGTATATTGAATCTTTTCTACAAAAATAAATCTATGCTTTGAACTAAGTGCAGTGTGCCATGAGCAAGGAACCTACACCTTGTTCAGGTGAGTGCTGGTAAAAACAATCTGTCTTTGGAAGGGATGTATATGATAAGTGCAAAACAAGCAGTACCCAAGATGTAAAGCTCTAGAGGAAACTATTCCCCACCCTAAGTAATACAGCCAATATAAAACAATTATATTCTATCATTCTTAAGCAACCTAAAGGATCACCGTTGTTGTGTGAACTCCATGATCTCCATATATCCATATGTAATAAAAAAAAATTACAACCTGGCAGAAACATATTGCCAAAAGGTGGTATATTTGTATTTGAAAGTGAGGGAATTTTCCTTTTTGCCAACTTTATCTTTTCCCTTTGAAATTTGTATCCTTCTATCTGTTGAGTGCACTCATTAAAATAATTAAAGAAGTTTCCAGAAATTAAGTTTGCCCTCCAAGTATATGATAGGATTGCTCTAGGGTTTAAAAATATTCAAATTTGGTCTGTAGCAGCTCCTGTGAGATTATTCCTGAACTCTTGTGTCTCCCTTTATACAAGTTTTACTGGGTTAAATCCACTTCACCAATGGCACATAGGCTTTCTGCATTACATTGTCTTAAGAAGAATTAGTTTTACAGCAAACATTATCTGATGATTCTATAGATAACAAATGGAAAGAAGCTAATTATTAAATATTCTTATAAAATAAGACATAAAACCATGCGACAAATACATTTATAATACAAATATAATATATTTTTTATTACAATAAAATAGATTTTGAGAACATTGACATTTACAGGTATAAACATATGGTGTATTCAAAGGAAACCTTATTAATATTAGATATACATTATTAAAATATTCAATTCAATATTATATTATTTTAAAATATTTCTATAAATTTCAGGCACTATAAATATATTTGGTATCTCATTGAGGTTTTGTTAAGGAAAACATAAATATTTGATAAATGTTCTATATTTTATTTGTATACAGTCAAGGTAGTTTCAGCAATAAAAACTCTCACCCTTTTCATTGTATTACATGCAAAAATAAAGCATCAAAAGAACCAAACAACAAAACCAACAAATTTTAAAAAACCCTTCCTCAAAACATTCAATAGATGTTGAATTTTGAGTTGCTTATCTGTGCACTTATTCTCCTTATTTCACTAATATTCTGCCCAAAAATGTTTGGAATAACTGACATCTATCCAGAATTGTAGGCACATGTAACCCTATAGATAAGAAAAAGAGCAAAGAAACTGAAGGTCCTTGTATTAGATATGTGTTCTAACATGATTTCATAATTATTCTCAAAAAAAAAAAAAAAAAAAAAAAAAAAAAAAAAAAAAAAAAAAAANAAAAAAAAGTACCCTAGATGTCAGGATGGTAGAAGATTCAATTATGATTTGACAACTTAGGTACCTTGTAGGGTATTGTATCACAAGGCTCTGATGCTTATCTCTGGTTAAAAACCAGGCTTACCTCTGATTCTGTTACTTCTCTTGCTTCCTCAATTGGAAGTTTTCTGCTACAGCCTGGACAGCTGTGCAGTCACATTCTATGGATCTCTTATGTGTAGTAGTTTTGTCATTTAGTGGGACGTTGAGAGTATCATCCCTACATCAGTCATTCTGCAATATGCATTGTCTGTAACATGGTACAGGCAAATAAAATATTCTTCTGTGGACAAAGGAAGGGAGGACTGCTCAAAGGTCTGAACCTTGGAAATTAGGTCCTAGGGTCACTGAGTTTCAGCCAAATGCTCACAGTTCACAGCCAAGATGGATAAGAAATAACTTCCTTAACCTCATTCCTTTTCTAAACAGCTGAGGTACCAGTACTGCTTAGTTAAATATCTATAAGGGAATCACTTTAAATAACTCTTTCCTAAAAAACCAAACTGAAAAACCCCTGTGATAGAAATGTCTATTTTTTTTCTAAGCAATTTAATTCAGGTGTTGACATCTAGTCATAGCTTTTCTTTGAGTGTCTTATATCTCTCCCACATGAGCTACTTGGTTTATTGGTTTGTAAGTATGAGTCTATTTTTCATAGTGGTTAAAGGAAACAAAGTCAAGTAAAGTCGAAGTAAGAGTTGATTTTGTCTACAACATATAAGGTTCTGTATAGAACCATTTTTTGGCACTAGATGTGGTCCCTGGCTTAAAATTATGCTTTTACAATACCATAGAGATGTATTCAATCTAGTTCTCCACCACTGGAACTCAGATGCCCGCACTCAAATTCAATAATGTGGTTTTTTTCAGGTATCCTATTCTTGGATAGATGGTACACTGGGTTAGCATGGCTGTAGTCCACTGGACATGGTCAAGAGTCATTAGAGCTGTCAAATTACTGCAATCCACACATTTTAATGGCAAAATATTATCATAAAGAAAAAGTTCTAAGTTACTTATTATTTAGGTTACTTTTTTTTTTTCCATTTTTGATTGTTTTTAAGACATAAACCTCAGGAAAATTAATCTATTCTGTTTAATCCACAAATTAATTAGCTCTGTTCTCTATGCTTCTATTAGATGTAATATCACTGCACTCCTGTACACATTTTTTCTGAGATAAAAATTGGTGATCTGCATTGTCTTATGCACATATTTGAGATTCCAGACCAATTGGTTTTCTTTAAAAGGAGAAATATTCTGGTGGTCTTTTGGCCTTCTGTCTTCTTTTCAGAACAGTGCGTAAGCCGGTGAGAAACAAGATACTCTCCTAGAATATGAAGGAAACAGAAATATCAGTAAAAACCATATTATGCAAGGAAGGTTTTTTTAGATGATTTTTGGAAATTGAAGTTTCTATGAACTCTTGGTGATTCTATTCCTTCTTTCAACCTGATGAAGAATCACCCCCTTCCTCTACCATGAAATCTCACAAAGCTGAGGCAGGGGGAACAATTTAACTGCTTTAAATGAAGGCACACTGGCTGTCTACAGTTATTTGCTGTCTTCTGAGCCTAGCATTGAAAAGAAGCAATACAAGACTTGTTTCTCACTTTCCCACAATTCCTCTGTTCTTCAAGATGTTTCCAAAAGACATATACATTTGTTATATCTAAGTGTCACTATAAAACACTATGTAGCTCACTTTTTTTTCTGAGAGAGATTCTGGTTACATGTGTATAAATCAGACCAAGCAAATATTTTTTCTCTAATGTCATTATATATTGAATATTCAACATCAATATTTTCAGCATAGAGCAAGTCATCACTTTTATTTATTTCCTACATGACTTGCTGATTGATTGGCTCAGAGAAAGCTTTATTTTGAATACATATGGGATTTATTCCTGAAGCAGACAAAATTTCTTTTCCATTTGAATGTACCTGTTGTCAGCAGTCAGGATTTCACAAGAGAAAAGACATCTTAAATGAGAGCGCAGAGAGGTCTGAAAGTGCAGTTCTAATATCTGAAAAATCTCCCAATGTGGCTTCAAAATGAGAAGAAATGTGATTCCAGACTTCGTTGCTATGGCAGACTGCCATGCGTGGAACAAATTGTATTGCTTTGCCAAAATGCTTTTATGCCTTCATGAAGTCATTTATAACAATATGCCTATTAATTAATGGGCAATACAATACCACAACACCTAAAGTCAGGGAAAGGGGTGCAGCCTTGTCACCTAATAATAATGAAGACTTCCATGTACAACCATACCTCATGGCATTCAGAACAGCAAGGGCTGTGAGGAAACCTGATGCTGAGATTTCTAGGGAGAGAACTCTCAAGGAAATTGCTCAGTTATGAAGAAAGGAAATGTGTCAACATCCTTCCCTGAAGGTTCAGTCTTTTTAAAGGACCACACAGGAATGAGAATTACAGTAAATAAAACTTTGTTCTTATTTATATCACTTCATACCTGAACATTCAGATTAGTCTATGAGCAGCATAGATGCTTTCAACTGAAAAGTATTAGAGAAAAAAATTACTAAAAAAGCATTTGGTGCAAATATAATCATCTTCTGCTTTATACTATTAAAATATTAATGGTCTAAGAAAAGTGGGGTTTTTTTGCTATTGACATATCTCTGACAGTTTTCAGTGACAAAAGATTAAGACAATTCATTTTCTTTTCTTTTTACAGGTAAAGTTGGAGAACTTTTTAAGATGGTAGCAAACAGTTTTAAAACCTCTGGGTCTTTGGTCACATCTTACCTTTTTAAGTTGTCTTGGCACTAGAATGAGTTCTTCTTTGCTGCACTCTACTTAAACTTAAGCACCTTTTCATGGGAAAGGAATGCAAAAACAGGTTAACAACAGCTTTGAGCAGAAGTTATTTATAGGTGAAGATAAAATTTTTAAAGAAACTTCCCATCTGACCATCCAGGGTCCCTCTGGCACAGTCAGTGTCGCACCTGGGCTGGGACTGGGGCTCTTCCCAGTTGCACCCCCCTCACTCACAGTCATTCATACCAGGGTTCCTCACCTGCTCGACCTCAGGTTTCCCTTTGCAGTCTTGGACATCCAGATCCTTCACATAATTTAATCATGGTGCAATAACTAGATAACAAAATGATGCTTGAGCTGGTACTTCCAAGGACAGAGGGACCCAGAACCAAGGAACCCTTGCGCTTTTATACCATCACAGTCTGAGTGAGAGAGAGTGTCTGGGGGGCCAGAGCTCCTGCCATGTCTGGTCCCCTGGCTGGGCCACAGGTCCCTGTGCTCTTTGTTGTGCAAAGGATTGGCAGGTCACAGCCTCTTGCCTCAGGCTTTTGTCACCCAGAGCTCAACCTGTAGCTTTCAAATCAAGCTACCTGCACTGGATGTATTCATCAACTAAATTAGATAAAAGTGTAAACTTCTACTAGGTCCAAAAAATGGTGTTTCAGCAACACCAGTAAAAATCAAGCATTAGTTTTATCTGTTTACTGTGAAGGTGGCTGGATCTTTATAAGTAGGTACATGGTACAGTAGATGTTGCCTTGTAACATCTGGATGGGCATATACACTTACGTTCACAGCATGAGGCATGAACAAAAATTAGAGATCTGTGTACAGTTCCAGGGCTATGATGCTGTTGGGATCACAAAGATATGGTGCTATGGATCCCTTGACTGGTTGCAATGGGGAGATACAGGCTCTCTATGATGGACAGGCTGGGAAGACAAGGTGAAACAGCTCTTTACATGGGGCAGAATATTTGGGGCTCTGCTTGGGGATGGTGATGAGCCAGATAAGAACAGATGGGTAAACATCAGAAAGTAGTGGGTGTCTGATACAGGCTGCCTGACCAGAAGGATCAAGTGGATATATACACATATAAACAGGAGATAGGAGAGTTCTCACATTTGCAGGTCCTTGTCCTCTAGGGGTCTTCAACTAACTTATTTGCTAAAAGGAAAACAGAGGGTGTGAGATACTGCACTGTTATGGATTAATGAATCAAAACATTCCCCACTTGTGAAAGCACCAGGGTGCTTTGTTGAAGTCAGGTTTGGAGGTGGAGGAGCGGCTTTTGGGTGTGTAATGCCTAACCTGTGATCTGGTAAGGCGCAGGGTGAACGATGGACTATGAGGGAGATAAGACACAAATCCTCTGGGGATAGGATAGTGCCTTTTATTAGGGTAAATTGTTCTCCCTTGCACAAACCACTGGGTTGTAAAACTCTCAGTTCCCTCATCCCCCAGGGAAAGTCTGATGGGGCATTCCTAGCCTCACCATGCTGACATGAGAGGAGAAAACTTCCATGTCTCAGAAGATGTCATGAACCATCAAAGACCTCTGAAATGCCTCCAGATTCAGATATGAGTCCTTCCACCAGAGAACTGAAAACTGCCCCTCAGGGAGATACCTGGGCACTCCCACCTAACTCGAGTGTATCATAACCATCTGACTTCGTGTTTGGTGGCCACTCTGTGGTTTCTCCCACCTCAGACTTATTGAGACCAAGAGACAACACAGGTCGACAGGTGATAAAATTTTCACACTCTTATGCCTTCTCTCTCTGTTTTCCCTTATACATGTCCTTGAGTGATATTTTCAAGTTTCCCTGGATCAGAACCACCAAGGAGTTCTGTTCACTCTGCTTCTGAAGTCTAAAATTTCTTTGAGTCAAATAGAAACACTACATGTGAAAAAACTTGTATTGAATTATGTATTTGAATGAATGTTAAGATTTGATGATATAAATATTAAGTGCAAAATTTTGTGTGTTAAAAGAGTATTGTGGCAGTGTACTGAAATGATCAGGTTTTTATAGGACAGCAACAAGCAGTTCCTTCAAGTCTTCAAAGTCTTATAATATTCCTTGTTATACTTAAAGGGATTATCTGAAACTGATAGCTGGTTTTTCAAAAACAAACAACAACAACAAAAAGGCAAAGTATTCCATATACTGCAGCTGTGCCTGAAACTTTAGTAGAATTCAGATTTTAATATTAGGAATAAATGAGGTAATAGTGCAACCTGAGAATGCCAGGTTTACTCAAATGCTTTATAAGCCTGCGCCAAAATCCATTCTGTTTGTCATGGTCATTAAGAGATCACACACATTAGAAAGTGGAAGAATTTATTCTGCACACCAGTTTGTGAGCATGGAACGTGTCATAGGAATGACCATGATGATGTAAAAAATGCTGTTAGCCCTCTCTCCTGACTCCAAAATGGTTAATAGTAGACACTTGGCGGAGTAAGTTTATCAAGGGCAAGGTTTTCTTTCTTTAAAATACCCAGGACTTTCTGTAAGCCAGTTTCTACTGGAACATCTCATGACTTTTGAATCCTTATGATATATCATTTACAACAGTCTGCATTTATTATATCCACAGTTTGAGCATTATATAAAATTTACCTTTAATTTTTCCTGGGCTGTTGCCTGATGATTTTGTCCAATGCCCTTACTGTGCTCAGCAAGAAACACTGAGTAATCTTATGTAGCTCCCATCTGGCTAAAGACCAGAGACATTCCATCACAGATAATCACCAAGTATTGCAGGGACAAACTAAATGCTCCTCCCTTACTTATTTTGCTGAGAAACTTACAAAAATCTTGAAGGCCATCAGTTTAAAAGTCAGAAAGCCAAGAACCATCATGTCCTGCAGTTTAACTTGGTTGATCTTAGTATTAATTACTTGTGAAGGAAAGCTAAGGACAGAGATATCTATGCTTATCTATAGGAAACAGCTATATGTGAGTGTACATATTCTCGTAACCAGGTCTCTCTGTTGAAAAAGAATGAATTAAAATAAACTATTTGCAAAAAGACAGTGATACTACCAGATGTTTTGTAAAGATCAAAAAGTGATCTAGAAATAGAACTCTAGTGCAGGTCATACAATGTACAAAGAATTTTAAAGAATTCTGCATGAAAAATCATTTCTGTGGTGTGTACCTCAAACTGCCAAAGATTCAGAAATTAGTCCATTATCTTGCTGACTCTGGGTCCTCATCTATATGTTTCTCTCAAGTGCTTTCTTGGAGTAAAAAACCACATTTATTTTCACATAAATCAAATCAGCCCCTTATCATAATCCTGACACAATTCTATCTTAGGTACTGTGCAACAAACAATAGAGTCTGCTGCTTTTTTAAAGGATAAAAATGCCTTGTTATTCAGAATATGAGCAGCAATGTGAAAGGAATTGAAAGCAGGTATAGGATTTAAAAAATGAGGAAAGCAATAAAGTTTGGAATACTAAATATTCTTGAATTGTAAGGAATTCAATTATTCTCTCCTCTGCAGCCGTCTCCTCTTCATTTACTAATTTCTCCTCAGTGAAAAAACCTACTATTACTTCACATCCCACTGCTAACTTCTTTCTGACAGAGGTCTCACCTCCTTCAACAGTCATACTTCCTTCTTCTTTGCCTCTTGGCTTCCTAACTCAATTCCCTTCTTTCAACTATGTTGCCTGACTCTCAATGCTTGGAGACACTGCTGGGAAGATTTGTGTGTTGTTGCATATGAATAGATCCCACTTTCACTGTGTCCATTAACTGTTAAAGGACTTTATCACCATTTTCATTTGTAGTCCTTTTCCATCGACTCTCATAATGCAGTCTCTGTTTTTGAATTTCAAGCACAATTACTTCACTTTTCAGCAATTACAACTTTTATATTGTACAAGTATAATATGGCAGAATGGCAATAGAGACCATATGGATATAATTTCAGAGAAATAATCGGAATACCATGATATAGTGTAAGGAACCAGTCCTTACTCACAGTATCTACATGCAAATATCTTACCACAACATAATACAGTGGAATTCTAAAAACAGGTGATTTCATGATGTTTATATCAACTCTGACCAATTTGCAGCCAAAGATTTGGGTATTTAACAGCACATGTTTAAGTCATGCTACTACCTCTTCTGCCAGTTTATATCACCAAGGAGATACAATATGAGAAATGTCTTTACTTTCTCTAAGCTGAGCCAATTTGAGGAAGTGTTACTTTTAAAAACTGGAGAGAATCATTAGTAACACTTCATTAATTTCATGAAGAACAGAATGAAACATAGGAGTAGTTTATGTCTTAATATACTCTTTTTAACCTTGCTACTACTAGAGTAGCTCACTAAAAACTGATAGCTTACAGTGATTTGAAATGTCAGAATGCCAGAACTTGTGAAATTTTTGGACAATTCCTGCTCAAAATTTTTATAATGAAAAATTTTGTCTGTCAAAATTTCAATTTCACCATTCAAATTTATTTTAGGTAATTTTAAATATAATATTTCTTCTTGGGGCAAGTAGATCTGATTTTTGACATTTTCATTTGCAAAATAAAATCAAAAACTGTTTCAATATTTGTTTTCCTCTGTGTTTCCTCTTCCCTAAGGAAGCATGTAACAGCATTTGTTGGGGTGGCTCATAGAGCTTTTCTACAGAGAGGAATCACTAATTTAATTATATCTCCCATAAAATGATTCCGTTTCCCTTCTGAATACATGACTAAAGTTCCTAGGGCAGATTATACTATGATTTAAGTTAGTCTGCATTTGGAGTTGATAGTGCATATGGAATTATAATAAATCCCTGCGGTATTCAGGTTTGTATCAAACTGAGAAAAAAAAGAAAAAAAAAAAAAGCATCCAACAGTAGCTTGATGACTTAGGAAAACACTGTAACAGCAATAGTCATCTCCATGAATCCTCCTTCCTATCCCACCACCTCCAAGTAGATCCCTGACAGAACAGTGATAGTAACTAAGACTGAGCTGCTGGAGAGCAAGATATCCCAGAGAAACAGTTGATTAGTCCTGTGCACCTCAAAGTATGTGCACACAGCATCCTTCTGTCCAGGGTCTCCCAGACAGTGGGCCCACAAGTTATTTATTTGCAATATGTTAGCAGGCATGATTACAAAAACTAAAATTAGAATATTGCTTAAATAAAAGCTTTTTAAGCTTCCATTGCAGGAATAATTTGATGCTTTGCCATGTCATTCCAATTCAAGATGAAAATACAAGTTGGAATAATTAATTTCCTTTGGTGAAAAAAAAAAACCAAAAAAACCCCTCTTCCCCCTGTTACCTGTATTATACTGTCTTTACTTAAGGGTCATGAAAAGAAATAATAGATCAAATGTCTTTAATTATGAAAAATGCCCCAAAGCCTCTGTTTCTAGGAAAGTAGAATTTTTGCAGTTCTTGCAGGATTGAGCAAGCAATTATGCAGTAGGACAGAAAACTTCCAGTTTTGAATCACATTTAGATACAGTGAAAATAAGGTAGAAAGGAGTGATGAAGGAAAATTGTCCAGCTGATCTATTTAAAACTTACCTGAAATTTAAAAGCAGATTTCTAACATCATGAGAAGTAAAATTGACAGGCTGAAGTGAAGATTACACATTGGCTTCCCCTCTGCCAAATACTTGTCCCCTATCTGTCCCCTATTGCTCCTTTAAGAACCAGGATCAGGTTATCCTGGTGTAGCAGCTCCAAAAAGATCATTTCTGGTGATCCTCCTTGGGCAGCTGGCAAGTCTCATGTGCAGTCTAAAGGTGTGAACCCTGGGGCCCAGGTAAGCTTCACCACCAGCAGACTCAGATACCACCACAAAGATGTCAGGATCAGCTTAGTTTAGAAATGGGGGCACCCACATAATATAGAAAATATTCTGTGTTTTTTCTTTATTATTATTATTACTATTATTATTTTTACTGCTACTGATTATGGAATCACAGAATATTCTGGGTTGGAAGTGACCCACAAGGATCATCAAGTCCAACTCTTAAAGGAATCAAACTCAGAACTTTGGTGTTAGCACTGTGTTCTAACCAACTGAGCTAATCTCAGGGTAAGATAAAATCATATGAAATGGTTATAACTAAGAGTTAATGGAATCTGGCTTTTAATAATCTTGGATTAACATTTTACCATGTGGTTCTTTACTTGTTCAGTATTATATAGAATTTTCAAACTGTTGTATAAAAATACTTTGGCAACAGCCTGAGAGAACAACTAACAGAACAGTCTGAAATGAGATATATGTTCAACCAAAAAGAAAGCAAAGTACCACAAATCACACAGATATAGAAAACAATAATTAGAGTAGAAAGAAGGAATGTTAAAATAAAGAGCATGATTATATTGTGTAAGATCCTGTCAAGACACATCTCTGAAAAAATAGATTATTTGAATTACCCCTCAATAGTAAAATCTGAAAAATTACCAGAGGAGTATTTAAGAGCTGAACAGAGGAATGTTTAGTAGGGAAAATATATTTACGAAGCCCATAATATATTTGTGCATGTTTATGCTGCCAAAAAAAAAAAAAA
>VYXD01006840.1:383484-418484 GCA_013397195.1 Hylia prasina
AAAAAAAAAAAAAAAGTACCTATCAAAACAGCCCAGTAAATAACCTAGTTAGAACTTTCTTACCCGTCACTCAGGCTCAGCAAGTATCTTTTCTGATAAAGGGGGAGAGAGAGATTTGAAAACAGTAAAAATGTGAAGTAAGCATAACTTGCAATGTGCTTCCCAGAGCCAGCAGGAAGAGACAGAAATGATAATAACTTTTACAAGTTTTGCTAGTTTGTTGTGTTTTTTTTCCAATACCAGTGCTCAGAACACGTTGAGTCATCATCAGCTGTGGCGATTTCACTGAGTTTGATTGGATATTTTCATACATCTTGAATGCTATCCCAAGGCCAGATTTACAATCCTCATTCAATTAACTGTCATGTACATCCAGTTCCTCTTCCTGAGCACTGTATGTGTCTTTATTTTGCCTGGTGCCTTAATCTGCAAGGTGTCACAGATGTACCCATGTGATCATTTGGCAGCTGGATCACAAAGTCTTTTGTGACCAGCTATTTTCAATGTTTTTATCAACCACAAAGCAGAAATAAATAGTGATTACAAAAGGCAAATAATATTCATTTTATCGCCCAGTGAAGGCAAAGTTGAGACAATAGCAGAGCAGCTGTTTGGCCTACTTTCTGGGATTTAAAATCCATAACAGAGACCTAAGCACTTGTGTGTCCATTTGTGAGAATCAGCTTGGATGTTTGTGCCAGAGCTCTATAGCTGCCATCATTTCTATGCTCTTTATGCTGGGAAAAGTGTCAATTTGCCTATACATGCTAGATAAGCAAAGGCTGTGAGCACATTTAGGGGAATGACCAGGGAAACAGCATTTTCATTTATTCATTGTTAGCGCTGAAAAGCAACAAGGAGTGAAATATAACCACTCCCACAAGCATGAGAAGGATGGCACCCTGGGAAAGGCATGAGGCAACCAGCAAAAAACTAATTTCCACTCTGATGCTTCTTATATTATAAGATACTTTTCTGAGAAAACCCACCAAAAAAATTAATTGTCATTCTTTGGTATCTGTAATTAGCTCTTAAGAGTAGAATTTCTCCCTCCACCTAATTAATGGATATACTAAATATATATATATAATAGATTATAATATATATGAAATATATATTAGCTATATACTTTGACAACTCCTTTATGGAAGAGGTTAAATTTGATTGCGGATGGGTGAAGCTTATGTTAAGATATTTGTGAATATTCCATAATTAAAGTGATTTATTTTTAGAATGAAGTCCCTGATATGACCCCTACAGTTCTGTTTTCATTATGGCATGCAAAATAAATAAGAATTTGTCTGCCTTAAAGTAGAATCTTGTCTGTGACTGCATTTTGATTCCTTCTCATCTGATAGTATTGATGAGTATATTGACAACTGTTGCTTCTCTTCCAACTTATTTCAGTCTGTTCCTGGCCTACATGCATTATTCTCTTTCAATTCCATTTGTGGAGAGGTATCATGTCTTTAGAATGGTAGAAAAAGCTTTTAATTTCCTATTTGGATTGAATGTATGTAGTACCACAGTACATAGCTGAGTATTAAAGATTTATATAGATATTTATTTCAAATGACAAAAAAAAAAAAAAAAAAAAAAAAAAAAAAAAAAAAAAAAAAAGAGAGAGAGAAAGAGAAATTATACCAAGACAAATAGATCTGTGGATCTATTTGTGACTTCAGCACAAATAGATCCACAGAATATAGAGGACATATTATTTCAAAAGTACTGGGTTGTGCCACCAATTAGGAAGAAGCAAATATAAGTTTTAAATGTAAAACTATGCATATTCTCATGTGGTAAAAGAGGTACTTGTGGGTGGAGGGTTTTAAGTGCATTTCTCCCAAGAATGCCAAATACATGGTGGTATAGGATACCACCTAAAAGTAATGGCTAATAATTTTTTTGACTGTTTGAAGGTGTTTTATTCTCTTTTGATAGGAAGTGCAAACTGTCATCATTGGCTGAATGATAAGAGGACTAATTAATTGCAGGAGCAATTAAGTAGTATATTTTCTGTGGTTTTTAAGCAGTGAATAACTAAATTCTTAAGCCAGCAAGACAGCTTCAATTGTGTCATGAATTAATTATGATCTGCGTAATATCCATCAAAGAGAAATGTCTGACCTAATGAAAGGAAAAGCCTAGAGCATACTCTGAGTATCTCTTTCTCACTTTATCTGTTTACTTCCCTTTCTCTCTCTGCTGCTGACACAGAACTTTCATTTCTTTCTAGTTAATTAACCTATTTGCCCCCTACCTGGGCTCCTACCTCCACTAAATGCCTGGAAAGACATTTGCTGATAGCACAGTTCAGTTGACTTGATTGTCTGTATTCTTGTGTACACTTCATCTGCATGTTTATGCTGCATGTTCTTTAAGATATCTGCCCAGGGAAACCTGGAGTTTGTCCTTATTTCCTAGTCATAGCAATAATCAACATAATTAATAATAACAGGCATCAAATGCATTTAATCAGCCTCCTTTACTCTTGACTTCTCACTAAATTTTTGTTATTCATGTATGAAAACTTTTTTTTCTGATTGAAATAATTTGAACTGTTTGTCAATTATACTAATTAGGAGAAGCTGTGGACACCCTTGAGAGCAGAGGGGCCTTAAAGAGAGATATGGATATCAACAATATGAAATTTAGCATGAACAGGCACCGTGGGACAGGATAATCCAGGTTATACATACAAACTAGGGAATAAAAGGCTGGAGAGCAGCCCTGCAGGAGTTGATCTATTCGATTTGGGTTTGGTGATATATTTAATATGAGTCAGCAGTGGCCTGGCAGCCAGGAGGGCCAGCCTCTTCTGAGGTGCATCAGGCACAGCATGGCCAGCTGGTCAAGGGAGGGGATTGTCCTGCTCTGCTCTGCACTGATGTGGTACCACCTCAATTACTGTGTGCAGTTTGGAGTGTCTCAATATAAGAAGAAAATCAAACTATTTGAGTGTGTCCTTTGGTGAAAGGTCTCAAAGGCAAGACTTTCAAGGGGTGGCTGAGGTTTATTCAGCTCGGACAAGGGAAGGCTGAGGGGTGACCTCATCATAGTCTGCAACTTCCTCATGCTGGGCAGCAGTGGAGGTGGAGGAGGTGTTTATCCCCTCTCTCTGGAGACCAGTGATAGGACACGAGGAAACAGAATGAACTTGGGTCAGTAGAAATTCAGATTAAATGTTAGAAAATGGTTCTTCACTGAGAGAATGGTCAGTCACTGGCTCCACAAGGAGCAGGATCCCCAAGGAAGGGGTCATGGCACAAATTCTATAACAGTTCAAGGAGCATCTGGAGGATGCGTTTAATCATATGGTCCCTTCCAACAAGAGATATTCTGTGAATCTATGATGCTATGAAATAAGGAAAGGGAACTGATAAAAAAAGAAGGCCAAATTAAGAAATTAGGAGGCAGTCATATTTTTCTTATAGAATTTGCTTATTAGATTGAAGCATTTATTGTGATTTGAGGCCAAAATCCTTCATAGAACATGTATTTGGACAATTTGTGTTTTGATTAGTCATAAGATTCAAATTCTTTTGATGTCATTAACTGATTAAACCAGTGATTAGCTCTGTTTTCAAATTACAGAAAAATAAATGAGTGAAGAATTCTTATATATTGGAGATTTTCTCAGCTATAAATTGCTTCGCTTCACTGCATATTTTTAGAAACATTATTTATATTTTATATATTTTATATATTTATATTTACATTTATATATGCATGCATAAAGTAAGATTAGTTATGTATTACAATATATAGGGGCACGTTTAACATCTCTCTCAATAAAAATTATACCAACCACTTGCCTTAAAAACTCTTTTGTCAGTTTCAGGCAATTGTTGCACCCAAAGCTAGAAGCTGTGTCCAGCATCTGGGTTAGAAATTGGCCTTATCTTGTGTACTCTTGCAGTGGCTTTAGAAGTCATTCAATCTTTTAGTCCACCACTTCCACAGTAGCTTCCTGTTTTAATTTTCAACACTCTCATGCCTTATTTCTTCTCTCTACTGTGTGTGAATGGAAACTAGGGACATTCCCTGAAGACTGTACACTCTAACCCTATGTACTAACCCTAAGTAGCTTAGGGTTTAGAGCTGTCAAAGCCTGGTTCTCTCCATCTGAGGCCTATGACCTGTTACCAGGTCTGAAGGACAATGGTGATGCATTCTTTGATAAGCCATTTTAAAGAAAAATGCAGTCATGCATTCCTTCTCATGATACAAAAATTTTAACTTCCTGGATAGGTGGAAAATATGGTGTGCACTAGACAGGCGACTACTATGGATTGGGATCCTAGATTATGTGGTCAATGTGAATTAATAATCATAGAATCCATTCTATTGACTTTCACTAAGGTTGCATTGGATTACATGAAAAATCCAACATACAGGAACCGCCTATTTAGATGAGATACTATTAAACATCTTAAACATCTTAGTCCTACATATATATATATACACACACACACATATATACTATATTACATGTGTGTGTGTATATATATATATCTGTCTCAGGGATATATACTTTTTTAAAAGTCCAGATGATAAAGCAGAAAGGAAGAAATAGATGAGAAACAAAATTAATATCATGAAAGATTTATTATCAGATTTTTTTTACTTTCCATGACAAATTTGAATAAATGAGGTAAAACAAGAGGGGGAAGAAAGAAAAAGGATGAGTAAACAAGAGTAGGTCAAGAAAAATGACAAAGATTCCAATTATAGTTATTAGCAGTGTCATTAATAATCCACTGCAGCCATGGAATATGTCCCCTTATCCCACAACAAGTAATTGTCTTCACTCATAAAAACTGATTTTGTTTTCTAAATTATCTAACCAAAAGTTGTCATCTATTGTTTTCTTTCTGCAAAGATATATAGGCTATCTGTAAAACAATTTACACTTTACAAATTGTACTATATTACCTCAGATTCAATTTTAAAGCACAATAAGAGGTTTCTTATATAATGTGTTATTTTAAGGAACTTCAAAGAACATGATTAAAGGACAGGCTATATTATAACAGTTGGTAGCAATTTAGCATTTATTCTGATGGCTAATTTCTTTCTATTCAGTGATCAGTTATACAGGACTGTGCAGAGTTTCCACAAGAATAGTAAAATTAAAGGAACATAAAAGCAAATATACCAATGAGGAATTATTTAGCTCCAAGAAGTTATGTCTCAATTTTAAGATGATTTATGACCTAAGCAAGGCTTTGGAATATGTTGTGGGTGATTTTTTATCATGTCACCATAAAAGCAGGGACATTTGAATGTACTTTGAGCTTTGAGTATTTCAGAAAGTAAACACCTTTACTGACATATATATTAGTTATCCCATTCAATAAATATAGGCATTTTTCATTAAAAAAACCCAAAACAACACTGTAGCACTTGAAAAGAAAATAATCAAGAACAGAAGGGATATTTTGCACTCTCTTCTCTTACTGAGTTGTTATATGGAGAGGAACATGTTTAACTTTCCTGAACCTCTGCTTAATTTTCATCACATTGAAAAATATAGTAATTCTAGTTATATTAAAATCTCTGCAATAACTGGACTTAATCCCATGAAATTAATTTAATGAAATTATTCTCCTGTTTCAAGATAAACATATACTAAAAGTATATGAGGATTGAGGCATATGAAGGTTGCAGGGTTATGCCATAAAGAAATGTGAATATTCCATAGAAAATTTGTACAAATAGACGTTAATAGCAGCAGTCTGAAGTAGAAACAAATTTGTCATCCATCATAAATTAACATTTCAGAAGGAACAGCTTTGAGCAGATTCAGCTCAGTTTTGAGAGGCAAAGCACCTTGAGCATTTAGGCACCACTAAATTTTGATATGCCACATGCATGACTCTAAGCTTCCCTAGAAATAATTACCTAAATATATATCATTGAATGTTTTAAAACATAAAACATTCACATATCTGCCTATGCATACCTATATCACTTAATTATTTTCATGTTCTGAAATCAAGGGAGTGTACACATCTCCAAGTAGGGGACAAAAAAAAGCCTGATTGATTTAACACTCCTACCCAGGCTTTGACAATTTTTGACAATTGCACTTTAATCACATTTTGTCAAATCAGATTGACAATTCAAAAGTTTTTGAAAGTCACTAACATTTTTATTTCTAGTTACTGCGCCAAAATAACCATGCCAAATTTCAAAACCTTGATGTTTCAATTTAAGGGTTTTTGACGAATTGGGATATAAATGACAGACTTTTGAAAAATATTTTTTTGCACTCATCACGAGACTTAATTTCTAGTGCTTCTGGGATTTTCAAGCCCTTTCTGTCTCAGAAAAACAAAATTAACACTTGCAAAATATTTTTCACATGTGAATATCCATCATAAGCTCAACATATGCAGTTGTTTGCAAAGATGTGGAAACATAGAAATTTAGCAACCCATAGGGTACCATAATTATTACTAACAAATCTTTTGTTCTGATCCTGTAAGTTTTATTTCATGATTTTTAAATGAATCTAACGACATAGTGATGTCTCAAGAGGTTCATTGTACTGCAATTGTGCTCCCTCAAAATAATCAGCTTGGTCCTTTCTTTCTCTTTCTTTCTTTCTTTCTTTCTTTCTTTCTTTCTTTCTTTCTTTCTTTCTTTCTTTCTTTCTTTCAATTCTGAAATAATTTGTCATTTTGGAAAAGGAGCACACAAGTAAAAAATGAAGTGTTCATTTAGTTGGATGGACACACATAGAACTAGGGTAATTTACTGATATGTTTAGTTAATTTAACTAACTTAGCTAACCTTATTACTGATTTAACATCTTTTGTAAATCAGAAACTTCTTTTACTTGGCAAGGAGAGCACATTGTTAAAACACAGTTCCAAAGCAGGGAGTTTAACTACATTTTAATGGGATTATTCACTGCTACTTGCCAATATGAGTAAGATTTTCACAAACTGATCCAATGCAAACAAAATGTGGCTGGGAACTAGGTGGAAAAATGTGTTCACAGATAATCTCATCAACCATATCCATATGCACATTCATGGAAATAACATGGGGGTTGGGGGGGGGTTTCCCCTTTTTTTTTTTTTTTAGTATGCAATGATTCACTAGATAGCAAAAGCCACTAGGTGGCATTTGTGATTTATTACGCTGGAAGCACTGGCTAAAATATTACATCTAATCCTTGGTTTCAAGAGAACAAGACATTTAACATTCCAAAGCATCTAACACAAGGACCTCCCTCCATAATTAGATAAATGCATAGGATCTGCACTTCTGCTACACCATTTGGAATCCCACTTTCTGAAGTTTCCACTCAACTCCTAGATGTTCTCAGGCATGTATTCCCTGACCCCACAGCACCAGCTTACGTAAGTAATTACTTGTCTACAATTAAGCTGTAAATAATGCAATCACTCCATTCTTGTCCTGTCACTCTAGTCCCAACCACAACAAATAAGGCTAATCACATACTTACTCGAGTGTGTAATTATTTACAGTTAAACTTCTGTCACTTTCACCCTGTTTGGAAACAGTAGAACACAACCTGTAATTAGCAAATGTTGCTGCAGGCACTTTTACTTGGAAATAAGCCATGGATTCAGCACCTATGTGAGCAAAGAGGTAAATTCTTTGATCCAGGATTCTGGCATGGATTCTTCCCCTTGGGCTGTTCTATTATCAGCTCCCAATAATGCAGAGAGATCAATGAATTATTATTATGTCAAATAACTCTCTAGAAAATCACTTGCTTCATCTTTGTCAGAAAATTTATATGCACTTACATCATAGTTATATGCATGGATATATATGTATAAGTATATATACCAATGTTATACCAATGCATATGTATTGACGTGCAAATGAAGCTGTAAGAGTTAATCAGATATACACCTCCTTTTGATTTTCTTTGAAATGACAGTAAAAAATCTTGGCATTCACAAATTAGATTGATGGATATAGGTCTTGACTTATCACTTCTTTATATGATTACTGGACACTTCTTTTCTTGGTTAGAACCTGACGCTGTGATAAAAGAAATTCTTGAAATTCTTTCAAAAAAAAGTATTCAACAAAACACAATTGCATTAACTGGTGCAGAAACAACTGTATGTAAACATGTCATGAAAAAGACCAGTCATAAAGCAAATGCCTTTATGTCTTGCCCTGGTTTATTGTACTGAAACCTTCCAACTAGAAACCATTGTCTCACAATAAATTGTGCACATCACACAAGTAACATTAAACTGTGTGTGCCTTCATTTCATACTGATGCAGGTTCTGTCACACGTACTCAAGCCTGAGCTATTCCTTACTCTATCCCAAGGGCTGGTAAAGAACTACTCAGCCTGAACAAGGAGGCAGAATTTGTCCCATGGAGAAGATTGGAAAATTAGAAAGTACTCATTTGCCACCTGCCCCTAGCAGTAATTCCAGAAGCAGATGGAATATGAGATTAAAAACAGGACCTGATTTTTGCTTACTGGAACATAAGCAGATCATTTAGAAGACTGGGTAAGAACAGGAACAGAAAATAATTGCCCTAACACTTGTTATCAGTTTATCAAAGACAGTGGACCGTTCATTTCTTCCTTCCCTTGTTCTGTTCCCTGTTTCATCCTCAATATGCTTTAGTTTATTTTGAAACTGTTCTCATAGACAGAAGTTGTTTTACACCCAGAAATCAGAGTGAGTTGACAAAAGATAATACAGATTTTAAATAAGCCTTTTTGTGGGAAGACACTGGATTTGAAATTCATCATTAAATTATTGAATAGATGTATTGGCCACTATCAGAGGTAGAATAACTGCCTATATGACACCCTGCTTGTTTTGAGTCAAACACGTGTTTTTATTCATGTGGGTCAGTGCAAGGAGGTGAGGGGTTTAGTTTAGAATTTTTCAGGTAGACACTGGCTGAAAGGAAAAAAGGGAATCAGAATACGAGTTATCAATGCACTTTTGTGATGTGGATAGTCAGAACTGTATAAAATGAAATTGGAAATAACGAAAATTGCTGTGCCTAACAGCCAGTCTGTAGAAAGGAAAAGTCTGAGGATTTCCTTCCTAGTCCTTAACGATGTCTGGCAAACAGGTTTCGATAAAATGCCCGGGTATCCAATTACCATGGAAACAGCCATACTGGATGGAGTCTGCGGCACTTAGCTAGTTAGTAGTCAGTTGCTGTTGAATTACAGTGATATGAAATTGCTGTAGTCTCAAGATACTTTTTGAAATGGCAGTAGCTGCCTCCCAATATATAATGACTTTCTTGAACAGTCTATATCAGCCAGAACAAAATGCTCAGTAAATGTTTCCAAGTTGACAGATATTCTGTTAGGGAGCTATTATTTGCTGTCAATATGATGCAGGGAGAATGCAGACGTGCTGGCCTTTGTTTACTTTTTTAGCTGCCTGCTAAGACCATGACCTTTTGCTGAGGGTGGTATACATATGTTGAACATTTGTTTAAACTGTCTTCCCAGCACTGACAAACATAACCCTCCAGATTACATTATGCAAATGAGTTGCAAGGGACATAAAATAGAATTTTATATTCTTCTACCTAGTAATGCTTCCCACATCTTTATATTTGTGACACTTTAAAAAATATGTAATCCTTGGAGGAAAGTGAGCAATTCATGTAGTTATTGCATATAATTCTTCCACAACACCAGAAACTCTGTCAAGCTGTCATTGAGGGCTCCCATCTGAGAAGCTGCCCTTCGGAGTCTTAATTTCCCTTTCCTTCCTCCTCACATCCCACTAAGAATATTTACAAAACTCTGGTAACCACATCTGAAATCAGCCCTTTTCAGATTATTAAGGATTTGTAAACTGCATGAGATAGTAAACTACAAGATGTGCTGATAAGGAGTTGGGTATATCAGTAATGAACATTGCCTGTTTCTTGTTGTCATTTGAGGGTAGTATATGCTTCAAGGATTTACCTGCACACTAAGCTTTATTCCCAGGTAAAACAGCTGCTGATTCCATTCTCTTTCCACAGTGTACTAAACACATCCTTGTGTCACCAGAGAGAGCAGGAAAAAAAGTACATTAGAATTTTTTCTTTGCTATTCAGTATTCTGAATATTAAAAAAAAAAAAAAGTTTGATTTGTAGTAGGCCCTGCAAATATATTTATAGCACTGCAAAATATATGCAATAAAATGCATTGTATTAAATAGCTTTTAGTTTCTCCTAAGATATGTGTTTCATAGAGAAGGTCAAGCTTTCTGTTCACAGTTCATTAAAAAATTGCTCCATTTTTGTTCACTAAAATGTGAGATTTTGACTCCTTAAGTTCAAAGAATATTTTTCTTACAAATCCACGATTTTTTTGTCTAAATGCATGTAAAACTGATCTAATAACATCTTTAAGTTTGCAAACTATCACACTGAAAACCAAGTCTAAGAAATTGATACATGCAGTATACTGAAGTGTTCAACAATGTAAATGTTACACTTCCAAATCTGCAGAGATTTGGAGTGACTTGTTAGAAGCTGTCATGAATTACAAAACTTCTTTTTAAATCCAGAATATTGTTGTCACAATATTTGAGTTTTTTAAACTTTCCTATGTTAAAAACTACAGAAACACAGGTAAAATATATGCCTCAAGATAAGTCTTAATCTGACTCCTTAGCCCTGAATTTATTGAAATAATTTACAGGATCCAGAATATGGATGATGTGGATGGTCCTCCATAGCTGAAGGTTAATAAAAAAGAAAAATTGATACCATTTCAGTATTAAGAAAATAAATCTTAAAATGTGATTAGGATGAAAAATTGGAAATCCCTAACATGGTTGCAGTTATTAACTGATTTTTCAAGGTGAAGTTAAACAGTTAATGCATATGAAAGCTTTTTGCCTTTTTGTCAGTAGAGGGAAGAATGTATTCTACATGATATCTGTTGCTTATCATTTCTAGGGAAGATGAGGAATTTGATCATTTGTCATGCGTAACTAGGTGAAGTAAATCCACCCAATTTTTTTTTACAACGTAAGAAATACCATACCAAAACACATTTTATTCTTTGTCATTGGTTTTAGGGACCAGATTTCCTAATCATTTATTCACATTACAGATGTGAGTCTGCTCTGCACAATCAAGTTGACCTCATCAATAGATCCACAAATGAAGAACTTAACACTGGGTAAAATCTGGATGCTTGGCTTTTGGCATAAACTTTCAGGAGCTGTAGTTTGAAGCTTTAGGGAGCTGGTTAATCTGTGGCTGAGTCGTTGACCCCCAGGTAATACTAAACATCCACATGGGGATGTGGTTTACAAAGGTTTAAGTCTCATAACTTCACAGCTCCAGCTAACAGCTGGAAAAGTAGTCCAAGTTACCTCAAGGGGGTCTACTTTAAAAATAAGGTACTTTTGCTTGAAAGTAAACTGTGACAGTATCTCAGATGTTGGTCAGCCTTAGGTGATCTCACCTGTCTGTGTGGGGAAAAAAATACAGACAAAGGAAAGAAGGCAGCAATTCCAAAAGACTGGATAGTCAGAAAAATATTCTCTGAAGAACTTTGTCATGGAAAGCTATAAAATACTGAGATTTTCTTACATAACTTGGTGCATGATTGTGGAAAAAGGGTAACTCCTCATTTAAAGAAAAAAAAAATGGCTGATTCAAAAGATTTTTTTAAGATCTTCCTCTAAAGCTCTTATTGATTATCACTGCCGAAATAATATAGCATGTGTCAAGATATAAACTAATTTCATGTTTTCTCTGCCCCATGGCACAGGACTGTCTACTTCCCATACCATATATACATAAAGTGAACATGACACCTATTAAAGGTGAAAAAATAATTACTCATGAATTTAAGTTATTTGTTGTACAATTTATGTCCAGCATGGAAACTTTTAGTTCCCTTCTCTCTGCTATTCATTTTTGTACTATATTTCATTTAAACAGTTTCTCCTGAAAATGCAGCAGAAATTAAATGTCTATCCACATTCATGTTAAATGAATTAATTCTGTTTAATGTTACTCAAATGAATACAAAAGGAATTAACCATCATTAGAAATATGATGCTTTACCCTTTAATCTTTAGTATACTGCTAGGTTGTATGACACCAGATATGAATCCATCATAAGCCCCTAGATGCAAGAATTTGGAAAGTATTCGGAGGTGTTTGCATCTGTAACTAGACTGGGGAATTTTGCTCTCTTCTCTCTTTGAAAGTGATACTTATTATGTATGCTCTTTTGAGTTCTTAATGTTTTTAATTGGTATGTTTTCTCATAGCTTTTAGCCACTCTCTTGTGTCAGAGGCCAGAAAGGAGTTAAGTCTGCATAACTTTGTTTGGACACATGCGCTTGGTGCAAATTAAGGGATACAGTGGGCAAGACTTGAGGATGGAGACAGATGTGAATAATATGTGCTTCTTCCATAAGTAAAATACAGAGGCTTTTCAGGATTATTTCATAGAGTGCCTCCACAGGTTTTCTTTCCAGTTATAAATTCAAGTAAATGATGTTTTGTAAATTCTTAGCCAAGGTACCTTTGCCTATCAGAGGATAGCAAAATGAAAGTTTCTAGCAATTTAAATGTCTGGAGAATTGGTTTCATAATAAATTGCTCTAATTCCCTCTAATTTTTTATCACTACCACCCCCCTGCTATTCTCTGACATCCCAGTACTAGATAATATTGTGACCTACTGAAAAATAGAATCACAGTAATGCAGAATAAGACAACCTGGGAGGGACCTTAAGTGGGTGCTGCCAAAATTAAAAGTCACACTGTCAGACAAAATTTCTCAGCACTTTAAACATCATATCTTGAAAACGTGCAAGACCAGACACTTCACAACTGCTATGGGCAATCAGCTATACTGATTAACAGTCCTGATGAAGAAATAATTCCTGTAAATCCACTCGTACTCCTGCCATAAACCAGTGTGAAGAGACTCACTCAAGTTTTGTGATAACTGCCTCACAGGCATCGCCAGGCTGTTATGGGCATCTTCCCTTCCCTGGGCTGAAAAAACCCGATTCCTCTACTTTATCCTCATGCTTAACCAGTTTACTCTTCCTCAGTTACTGCTTTTGGCCATTAAGCTTACTGGCTTCAGGACAACTGGATGAATGTCTCCCAGAATGGATTCCATTCTGGAGAACAAAGGCAGTGTGTGGCTGGGTATAAATATGTGCAGTAATTTGCCTAGTACAGTTCTGCTGATATTCTCATGTAGAATGAGCTACTTCTAAACATCAAAGTACAGACAAATAGAAGTAAGCAAAAGGGAAGTAGTGCTTATGCACTACCATATTTTTGAATACAAAAAGATTGTTCCTTTTTTCAGAAGCTCTTGAAAGAAGAAATAATAGCCATTGGTAGACACATCTGGTCAGTGACTGCACTACATATTGCAACAGATGTATGACAGGGAAAGGCTATGTCAGATGGAGGGCTTTTTGGCAGTTTGTCTTCTGAACGTAATTTTTCTGTCTCTTCTTATCTAGCTACAATTTCCTGGAAGGAAATGTACAGATCTGTCCTACAGGAAAAGACCCATCTTTTAATTCCAAATTTCAGTGAAATAGTTAATGTCCTGACCACAGATTCAGAATTTTGTTCTAACTAGTCGCAACTTCATACTTCTGCTTGGCAACCAGAATTTTATTGTGAATTGCCCAATAGAATTATAATGTAAACTTACACAGTGAGATAAAATTGTCATTCCAAAATGTGTGAGGTGAATAACTGAAAAGAACGTCTGTTACATGATCATAAGAAAACTGAGGACGATTCTTCATCATTTTCAGTAAACTGCTGCTTATCTTGAAAGCAAGATGAATAGGAGAGCACTAACACCAGCAAAACTGAAGTTTCTGTGATCTCATGTGTGATAATTTTTCAACTGTATAATCACAATAGTGACAACACACTAGGTTTGTCCCTTGCATACGTAGTTTAAATAAGGACCTCTGTTCCACTAGGCCTTGCTTGCCACCAATAAATGAGGTTCTGCTTTGAAGGTCAGCTCTAGTATCTGCATAAGCATTCTACATTTAAAAACCTCCTAAAAACCAGATGATACTTTCATCATGTGATCTGCTCTGTATAACACTGTCATCATGAGAAACAGTTGAATACCAATTTATCTGCAGCTTTGCTGAAAGGTTTATAGCACAGTGAGTAGTAATCACATTAGCTGCCTTTATCACTTGGACTGTACATTACATTAACATAATACAATTTTATAGCTTTAAAAAATATTAAACTGAAATGAAGGCAAGCAGCGCTTCACTAATGGATTTACAACATCTCTTATCCCTACTCAGCTACAATGTCTATAATCAGAGAGAATAATATTTGCACTTCTTTAGAAAGCTGTTAGTTTCAAAGATTGTGTTATTCTGCTAGAGTTGGAATCTAATTGGCTTGTTGGGAGATGCAGAGACTGCTTTTGTCCTTAATCCTGACTTTAAATTGCTCTAAGTTTTTATTTTTTTATAAATCCAGAACAGAGAGACACATGCATGTGCACATGCTTCTATAAGAGATTTTGAGACAAAAATCACTTCACTACAAACACACCACTGAAATTTGGTTAAGATGAAAAAGTAATTTGCCTTGAGTCTTCCAAAACCCTCTGATTTTCTTCTAGGTATCTGAATTAGCTTTGGCTCCTCTGGCAGAGAACATGGAGAAGTAAAATAAACAGCAAAAGAAATCTAATTAATCTTCTCACCCAAATCATCTCCCTGAAGTAAGGGAAAAGAACACAGCAAAGGAAAACAACTGTTCCTGTTGTTAAGAGAGTTTGAATGAGTAATAGTAGAAGCATATTTTCCTTGTTTCCACAGTCTCACAGAAGCATGGAACTTGAAAATAAGAACCAAAGGCATTACTGAATTAATCTTCATACACTTAATCCATTATATATTTTTTAATATTTTTGCCAATCCCATTAAAAATAATTACTAACAATAGCCAGACACTGAAATCGCTCTGCAAATAGTTCACAAAAATACTTATGTCTCCTGTCATCATTCCTCAATAGTCCACTCTTTTTTTCAGGACTATCAGCTTTCCTAAGCCTTCATTTAAAGTTATATTCAACTTTGTCTCTGACCCAGAGCTCATTAGCTCTGGTGAAAATACAGAAGGAATCTAGAGTCTCTTCTAAGTCTCTTGCATCCTTTTATCATCCTCAGCATATTGTTTTGTTATTTTGGAACACAGGAGGCATTTGTGGTCACAAAGCCAAATATTTCCATATTGACTTAAGACTTGGGACCAGAGTCTCACGCTATAGGAGATACCCACACTGAATCTTTATGCCAGATGTCCTTAGAAGTCACATTATGCTACTTGTGAGGTTTATGTGTAGGAGTGGCCTTAAAATCCTTATGTAATACAGGTGAAGTTTTATTGTTTTTTTTTCTCCATTAGCAACTGCTACATTTTCCTGTAACTGGCTTCCAGGAAAAAAGATATAGAGAATTAGACTTTTTAAGTATGATGTATGTAATGTTTTTTCCTGTGTAACTCACTGGTCCATCATCCTTTTTTATAAATTATTTGCACTTACAACTGATTTGTATTTTCGCAAGTTTAAGAAGATATACAGTGGAATTATACTAAAAAAAGAAGAAAGGAGAAGATATTTTCTGGTTTCTTTGCCTGTTCATGACCTGTTTAAGCTGTTCATGACAGTGGCATTGCTTGTTCATGCAATTTGATTTATTTCCAAGAATTTGCAACAGGAATCAACCACACAATTGTATATTTATTGAGAGGCTGATAATCCTGCCAACTTTGCGGCTCTCCCAAATGCTCCACCTCAATTTCCAAAAATCTAGAGTTGCACTAAGAGTCAGAGATGAATTGGCAACCCCACTGGAATGAACAAGTTTACTTTCTTGTTCAGGATTTATTATTTACTCATTTTTAACAGAAATACAGGAACTTTCCTGTCTCTTCACCACAGGATTTATTGCTTCATTGCTTGTATGATTGTCTGATGGTATTCAAAGATGCATTTTGGGAATTCTTGTGCTGAACCTTTTCTGAAGTAAAAATTCTTAAACATCTGTCAAGAATGCACCTGTGTTTATTATTTTATCCCATCTATGTTTGGCTGGGATTTTTCATTCAACTCCTGTCTCTTCACAATATCCCTCCAACTTTAGAGCTTATTTATTATGGTGAAAGAAAAATAAATGTCTTGAAAAAGCCTCATAAGAGTGGGACATGGTTATATAAAATTATCATCATCTTCCCTGTAGATGAACCTGGGAAGCACATATATTTATTTGAATTTCAAATATATATATATACATATACACACACCTATATATATTTCATTTCCCTTACATATTCAGTGTTATTATGTGCTTCTTTCCTTTTTGTGCATAAAGAAGACACATGGTCTTGCAGCTGAAATTTAACCTAAAAATAAACATAATTTTATTGCTAGTTGCAGTTCAGATACTGACTGCAGCAAGTATGTTGCAGGTTTTTTGTACCTCAGGTTATCTAGATAGGAAATAGAGGTGAAATGTTAAACTTGCCTCTTGGGGCTATACAGAGACTTGTTATCTTCAGGAGATAGGAAAGAGATGCATGCATTATCAACATAGGAATAAATCCACTAACTTCATAGATGCAAAGTATACAGAGATATCTCCAATTCAGTGAATCTGGTAAAAAAGGGCACATTTCTTGAGCAATCTCTGCCTGGACTTTGTGTGGTTAAATGTTACAACATTTATTACTTCCTAGTGCCAGAAGTCAGCAGTTGAAAGCTGTGATTCACAGGAAAAAACCCGCCTCTGACCTCTTGTAATGGATGGCCAGCTCCCCTTTGGTCTCTGGGAGGGAAACGTGATGGGGCACTGAATATTTTGATAGTTATATATTTGCTATTTAAAATCCAATTTGGACATTAAAAGAAGTCTTTATGTAACAGATTTCATTCATCTGCCTAACACAGTAAGCTTTGATTTAGGCAATCAAGATTTTCTTTATATTTAATTGTGTACACTGTTTTTCATTCAGTCAATGAGTTGTCAGCTTTTCATGTATTTTTAAAGCCTCATGAGTAGATGAACTGAAGTGCTGTTAATTATCAATTAAATTTTCTCAGAGTAGATTGTAAAAAGTTCAGATGAACCCAATTAGGAAGAATGCAGATGCCTTCTGCACCTCTAGGCTCAATTATTTTAAAATATATGATAGCACAGGAAAATAATCAAACTTTTCTTATCAATTATAAATGTGCTTCTTAAATGAGATGCTAAAAACTCAGAAATGCATAATTCAAAAGTGAAATTAATAGAAATACATTACTCTTTGTTTGGTTTTTTAGTACCTGCATGGTCAAGTGCTATTTTTACAGAAGAGATGATCTTGTGGATTTGTTGACCTTGTTTATCTGTGATATTTTTGGTTTAGAATTTTTTTACTAATGGACACTTGCTGTAGAAATTCTACTACTGGATTCTTGTTATAAATGCTGCACTTGCAGAAGTTATGATATTATCAAATTGGATGCTTATTTTGTTATTTAAATTCTCAAGTCTCTCTGCTTCACTGGAACCTGCAAAATTTCCACTGTTTCATCATACATTTTCATTTGCCTCACTTGATCAATAACTTTCCCCAGCATCATAAATGAAATTGAAGACCATGCCGACCCAAGTTTAGTACCTCAGCACATTAAGCCACAGAAATAAGATGGTGGAAGTAATTTCAAAAGAAACTTAGCAAGAAGTGTGTAAGTATTCTGGCCTAAAAAAATGATTTTCTGAAAAGTGGTGTTCAAAGCAATGAAGGATGTGTGCTGATCAGGTCTTTGCTAAAAGACATGAGACAGAGAGCTGTTCAAAATTTAGAACCCTATTTTGTCTTAAAGTTAAAGATGTAAACAACTTTGGATAGGACTGACTCTCCCCAGCCACTTTTACTGGTCTTGACTGAAATAGCAACCACGTTATAGGTGGGTTTTGTCTCTGCTAGCTGCAATGAAAGACTATTCAAACACCACACAGACAGGCGAAAACATTTCAGTGGTAGGACTCAGTGTATTCACAAGCAGTTCGAAATCCTTTATTTTTTATTTCAATATTCTTTATCTCTTCCCCCTTTCAGTTTAACTCAGTTTTGTATTTCCAAATAACATCTTTCTCTTAAGACTTTCTATTCCTTTGGTCATCCCAGTAGCACTCACCTTTACCCATGCAGATTGAAGTTTAGTTCCTTTTAATATGTGTGATCAGAATAGTTTAGCATATTTCAGAGAAGTGGTGTGCACAGTGATATTAATATTTCAGGTTTTGCACTGGAAGCATATCTCCCTGTGTATTCTAGAATGACACTTACCTTTATCTTGGCTGGTTTCTTTTTGTGACATCTTCTGATCCACTTATAAGGCTAACTTCTTTCTCATTCACTTCTGGCTGATGATCTTCCAGTTAATGACGAATTCTTGGTTTAGCTCTTAAATGTGCACCCCTGAGGATACTGTAGTGTTACATTTAATCCTATTTCCATTACTCCATTCCTATAGTCATTCATTTCTTGCATGTTTTCAGGAAGCAGATTAGGGCAAAGATTTATCAGTCTCCTTTGCAGTTCTGATGACGTCTTTTTGTTCCTAGACCTGCAGCAGATTTATCTTTTAATGAAAATCATAAGCCTATATCATCTCTCTTATATTCTGTTCCCAAGGGCCTGCTTCTTATAAGCTTCCCACTCTCCTCTTCACTCTCTATTTTTTTTTTTTTCAATTTAGATTATTTTGCATTCACTATAACAGTTTTATTCCTGGAGAGACTTTACATTTGCTGGCTGTAACTTGGCTTTCAGTTTGATATTTCTACTGTACTGTGCACAAGAGACATTTGCTTATAATTGGAGTATATATGACGAAGGAAATAAAAAAATAGTGTACAACCACATGCAAAATCTCCTCAGAGTAATAAGAGAGTATTAAGTCTAAACTATGCAGAGTACATCTGTCTTATTCTAAATAAAACACTTTTACACAAATTGTTTCAACACAAGGAGACATGTGATGTGTCAACCTTGAGATGCTGGACATTTTAATGCTCACTGCCAGCAGCCATAATATCAAGGAAAAGAGTCATCAGTGGAGTGGTAGTTGGTCTCAGCTTTGAATTCCAGTTTATGATGAGAAAAATATTCAGGTTTTATTGTATTTTAAAAGCTTTAAAGAGTGGTGGTGATTTAGATAAATAACTTTTCTGTGAGTATGATTATTAGCATCCCTTTTTATTGCAGCACTAAAACATATTTGTTCCTCTTCAAAATGTTTCTACAGGACAGCTGTGGCATATATATCCCTGAGTCCTATTCTGATGCACTCTCAACTATGAAAATATATGATCTTTCTAAGGTAAAATTTCCAAGACAAAGAAAAGTATAAATCCTTGCAAACTCAGTCTTGTTATTCCCCAAAAACTAACCATAAGACTAAATGTATTAATTTCAGATAAAATCCTTCCTTCATCACAGATAAAATTAAAAAAGAAAATTAAAAAAATAAAAATAATAAAAAGGAGCATGAATTTGAAAATTATCACTTGCTTTCATAAATCTGGATAAAATATCTGGTTCTTAATTCCATCTGGAGGCTAATTCCTCTCAACCCCCATACCTCTTTCCAGCTTCTTACTATTCATACATGAAGCTACATATTATGTATGAAGGCATATTTTCAAAGGGACATGGTTATCTTAAATCTCCGGTTTGTGTGGTTGACCTCAGACATTTTTAGGTTTTCAGAAAACTAGTATTTTCACTCCAGTGGTTTTTGAAACTCTGTCTCATATGTCATCACAAAAAGTGCAGGCAAAAGTATCTTTTCTGCTTAATCTAATTATTCATTCAATTTATTAATGTATCCATTTTATTGTCTGCTCCCAGAAGTGAATATTTTCCAGAATCACATTACTCAATTTTCAGCTCTGCTTGTTACATTTGCGGGGAAGGAGCATATCAAAGTAATCAAAAGCAGAAAACCAGTCCACAAATTAGGTTTTAAAACCACACCTTATTTTGCTTAGGCTCGATTTATAATGCTTGAATACTAAAGGTTTGAGGAAATTTGGAAAAAAAAAAAAAAGGACATCTACTAATGGTAAGTAATCATTGTATCTAAGTGTACCATTTCAATGTTTTCCATGCTTAGTTTATCATTTCAGCTAGAACTTGGAACAGAAGGATCACCCAAACTCTGTGGTTTTACCTAAAAATTATATAACTGTATTTTTCTAAAACAAAATACAGAAGTCTGAAAAAATATTAGCCCACTGAAGAACAAACAATACTATGAAATTACAAACACTCCAAACTGATTTTATTTTTTTTCCAAAGAAGTTGCTTTCATACTGCTGTTCTTCCTTAAGCTGTTCATGTGCATGCTGAGCAAATTGTCTCTGTAGTCATATTTTTTCTACCCACAGATAATGCGTCACCATAATGATTCTCTTTTTGTGCTCCCCTGAGTAACTCAGCTCCCGGGATTCACCCTGACTGAGATGTGCTTCCCATCTACCCAGCCTATACAAGTTTTACCGTGGCAACTCAGTCTTACTACATTTGTACCAATGTTCAGAAAGGACATCTAATCTCAGTGTGGAGTACCATTTTACAACCAAGTGTAAAATTGACAAATTAAATCATACTGCTGGGGGACTGTAGATCAGAATCAGTAGATTAGCACTTCTACTTACAGAAAAGTGAGTGCTAATACATGTGGACTGGAGTCTTTCGTGTCTTTACTTTAAACATGACTTTACATGTACTTTGTGTTTCAGTAGCTGGCTCAAACCCCTACAAATATCTAGCCACCCAAATAGGCACTTCACAGACAATTAACACTGAAGCTGTTTAAATTCTGAAAATGTTTATTTACTTCTTCATGAAACCAAAATATTGGTAATCTGTGAAGATGTTTGTAGGGTTTTTTTTTAATTTTAATTTTTAGGTTCTCTAGACATCTAGATTTTGGCCAAGAGTTTCTCATGTGCCCATATTTTTTGCAGCTAGGTGTACATCCCAGAATCTTGCTTTCTCTCTGATATGTGTGGCCCCTATGATCTGTGTTTTAAATTCCATTATCTCATATATGGAACTCATTTGAAAACTGCAGTGTGAACACACTATATTTTTGCCTAAAAAGAGAACAGGAAGTGAGATTAAATTATTGTTTATTTTATAAATTAACTCAATGGTTAATGGACTCAGACAGTTTGTAAAAAATCTAGGTTTTGTGTCAGACTCTGCTTTTTAAATTTTTTTTTTAAGTGACTGTTGGCCATCAAATGATGGTAAAAGATACTACTGAAAAGTATTTTAAATTTCTTTTGAAGTTTCTCTATCTTGCACAGTATAATTAAATGCTTGCTGGGTCAAAGGAAAAAAAATACAGTAAGTAAAGTAACCACTAGGGAGAGAAGTAAGAACTGGATATTAGTGTCATTGAACACCTTACATAATAACTTTTAATGCTAAATACAGTAGAGCAGTTCCTATCCTAGAATGATCACTTATTGTGCTAGTTAGTGGTATTTGCTTAGAACATGGACAAACTTTCAAATTCCAGCAGGCACTGAAACAGGTGTTTCAATCCCTAAGTTACTACATTAGAAACTGGGATATCACAAAGTAGGTGATAGATTTCTTGAGTGGTCATGAGACAAGATTTCGACAAGTGAGTAGCTTCTGGAAGTAGTTGAAATTGTGAAACACATATTCATTCAGAGCTAAAGTGAGGCAACAGAAAATATGCTCTTCCACGAGACTGAAAGATGCTCTTTCATTTGGGCTCTCTTTCTGGCTAGCCTAAACATGCCCAGGATCTTTGTGCTGGTTTGTGCAAATTTCTTTCTAAAATGGCTAAATTTGTACTGTAAAAAGAAACTACATACTTCACTTCAGGCTGTCAAAGTCACCAAGACAGCTATATTGTTGTGTAGAAGACAACTGAAGTGTCAGAGGACTGCTTCCTCCTCTGTCTCGCATGGCTTGAATTATGCGGGCAATTTGTATGTCACACAGAGGACTTCGAGCTTCTAAACATATTTGAGCTCTATTTAGTCAGTTGTTCTTCTTTCCAGCTTCTTCTTCAGTAAATGCTGGCCACCTATGTACTGGAATGTTGCCTCTAAAATGGTTAAAATGAAATTAATCTTATCTTTCTTATTGAAAGGAAAAGAAAATTAAAAAACCCCAACCAACCAACAAAAAATACACAAAACTTTCAGATATTTTACAACAATGAAGTCCAATGTGAACTCTGATAAACACATCTTTTCTGTGTGCAAAACTGCTGAACATCTCTACAGTAATTCTTGCTAAGGTAATGAACATTTAATTTTGAGAAGATACTAATTTATTATTATTGCTGCAATTTATTATCAAGAATATTTTAATTTCTTTGTAAATCTGAGTTTTTGTTGTACATTGACAAAGTCAATCTTTTAAAATTTTGCTGATAACAAAACAATAAGAAACAAGTAAACTCAATATTAAATGTAATTTTAAACAGATTTCTCTTTTACATTTAAAATTGTTTTTTCTACTGACTTTCAATTATTAATCCTAATTTACTGATTAAATGCCTTCAGCTCATCACATTTAGATATTTCAAAATGTATACAAAAAAAAAGATAATACAATTGCAGCAGTAATGAACTACAACACCAAGAGATAAAATAGTGCTAGGGAGGAAAACTGCACCATTAAAAGTTTTATTGCAGACTGAGAGACCACAAGAAAAGACCACAGTGGCATTTGGAAGGGCTATAACTCAAGCATAAAATACAGAATGAAAGGTTGTAATTCATTAATAGGAAACTATACCAATCAGATTTGCCCAATAAATGTGTGAATCCAATACAATTGTGAAAATAGACTGAATATATATTTGTGAGTCAAATACTGCAGTATATTTTGAGTAAAACCTTGGTTTTCCTAAAAGATGTATTTGAGAACAAGACTAACAACTTCAGCAAGACTTAACAGCTCTGGTCCCTGAATCTTCTGCCAATGAAGAGCAATGAAGTAATGTTTTAAGTGTGCTAAATTTATATATATATAAAAAAACAAACCTCTTTATTAGAAACTGCACTTTCTGGTGATTTTCACAGGAGGTTAAACTAGTTAAAATTTATGTGGAAAAGAGCATGACAATATTTGCTGATCTTTTCCTTCATAATACCTCAAGTGGAGGAGAGGGTAGGCAGGCAAAGGATCTGAGGTACTGTGAACAGCAGGGACATAGCAATCAAAACACAAGGCTGAAGTGGGTTGCCAGAAGTGGATTGCCAGAAGCACAGGGATGTAAATAAAGAAGTGCTTGTGCCACAGTCCTTTGAGGGAATTTCTTATTCTCTTCATGGGGAGTCAGCACACAGACATTTTAGAGTGCCCCCTGAAATGTCTGTACACTAATGCACACAGTCTGGAAAACAAACAGAAAGGATTAGGAGTCTGTGTGCAGTTAGAGGATTATGACCTCATTAAAACAATGGAAACGTGGTGGGATAGGTGACACAAGAGTGCTGCAAAACACAAACACAGGCCCCTTAAGAATCACAGACTGGAAATGCCAGAGGGAGCTGTCCTGTGTGTGAGAAACAAGCTGGAATGCATAGAGCTCTGCCTTGTGATGAGCTGAGAGCTGCTGTGTTGGGAACTGGTGGGCAGATCAACATGGGTCATTCATTCCTAATAGGAAAGGAGTGGTTGAGATCTTTGTCAGACAACATAAGGAAGTCTCATATTCCCAGTTGCTCATTCTTACACCTGATATGTCACTCTGGCATCTGCTAGAAAGACAATATAGTAAGGAAAAGCAAACTAGGAGGCTTCTGAACTGCACTGAGCAGCTTTCTGACACAGGTGATCCAGGAATTAATAAGGAGTGGTGTACCTGATACTTACAAACAGGGAAGAAGTAGTCAGGGATGTGGAATTCAGAGACATCCTTTGACTGCAGTAACCAGGGACAGTGGAAATCAGGATCTTAAGAATCTGGACTAGGGCAAAAAGCAGAATCACCACACCCTGGTCATCAGAAGCCCAGATTTTGGCTTGTTCCTTTTAATCAACAGAGAAAAGTGTGAAGTTCTGCACCTCAGGAGAAATAACCTCAAGCAACAATGCCTTTTGGGGCCAATTGTCTGGAAAGCAGTTTTGTAGAAAAAGACCTGGAGAATCTGGTGGAAATCAAGTTAAGTAAGACCCAAAAATGTGCCCTCATGACAAAGAAGGCCTTGGTGTGTTGCCAGCAAGTGGAGAGAGGTGATCCTTCCCCAGCTCTCATCTGTGTCTGGTGCTGGGCTCCTCAGTCCCAGGGAGAAATGGAGCTACTGGAGAGGGCCAAGTGAAGGGTTACAGAGGGGATTAAGGGACTGGAGCACCTTCCATACAAAGACAGACTGAGAGAGCTGGGACTGTTTAGCCTGGAGGAGGGTTGGAGCGGGGACCAGCTGGAGGTCAGTCACTAACAGCATACTCCAGGGATGTAATACTGGCACCAATATTATTTAACATCTTCATTAATGACATGGGTGATGGGGAAGGGCTCATCCTGATCAGGTTTGATACAAAATCTGGCTATAATAGACTAGATAGGTGTGCTACCATTCAGAGGGACATAAACAGGCTGGAGAATTGAGCAGATAGTAATCTTTTGAAGTTCAGCAAAAGCTTTGGTTGACCTTGACTGAACAGTGGGATTGCACTGCATAGTCTCAAGAGTTCCCTTCCAACCTCAAAAATTATGTGATTTTGTGGTTCAGTACTTGATGAAGTACATTCTGCATTTATTTTCACTGATGTTGATAGGATATCATTAAGTGTCTAACCCCTAGAGGCATGCAATGAGCAAATGCCTCTGAGGGCTATGTACTATCCTGTATTTAGAAGAGATCATATGATAGGTTAACAATCTTTGACAAGGGCTGTAAAAAATCAACTGTTAAAGACTTTAAAACAGCTCACTAGAAAGGACAACTGATTAATTATAGCTCAAGAAAATTCTGCTGTGTAATTTCTAAGGTTATATTCCAAAGCTCATCAGAGTAATTTCCTTCACATCTATTGGTGTGGATCAGGGTGCTTTTGAATAAAAAAACCAGACAGTGTATAAAATGCACAAATAAGGAAAGATTTTAAAAATAGTATAGATAGAAAATATCTACCTTATATAACATTTTTTTGACAAAATAAATAAAGAAAACACATTATCAGGAATCTGGCAATTACAGACTTGTTATGGAACTTCTACTGGATGAATCTTTTACAAACAGAAAAGTAAGGAATAAGCATTAAATAAGAAATCTGGCTTCAAGAAATACAGACACATGTGCTGCAGCTTGTTACCTCACCTGTGATGATAAAGCTGTCTGCGGGTAAACTGCGTATTGAAACAGCCCATGTCAAAATACTGCTCTTCTTATTTATTGTATTTGGAACATTTTTTAGCAATTTTTAAATTTAATTTTGGAAATGACGCTTTATTAGCTTTACTATAAGACTGAAAAGGCTATAAACTTCAGATGAGAAGAGGGTGTACAAGGTGCCTGAGGAAGTGAGACTCTAATTTATCTTTTGCTTCAACTCTAGAGACAGTAATGAAATCCCAGCCTAAAGGCTGGGTTTGTAGAGATTATTTAGGCGTCCGAAGGTGTAGATGGATGCCTAGTGTGATCTCAAAAGCATGAGTTTAATGGGTGTTTCCAAAACCAAAGAGCCTATTTCAGTCTGTAATTGCCAAGGTACCTTTCAAACTAGATTTTAAGACAGAAAAGTGGCTCACAAAACAAGCAGCACATCTTGTTCCCAAATCAGATTTCTACTGAGTCTTACACTCTAGGTCTGAAATCTCTTGTGCCTTCAGATGACTTGTTGATCTTGGATGGAAAAAGCAGAAACATGATTTTTAGTTTGGTTTACATCAAATTATTGCCCTATATATTTTTACATTTTCTCTCATGTGGATACTCTTAAATCCTGCTCTGAATCAGGAAAGAATTACTGAAAATTTGACATGCCCTCTTCCAGCTAAGTTTTCACTAGTTTAACTGAATTGCTTTGTAAAGTAAAACATAATTTGAGTCAAAGCAATATTGGGTATAAACGTGAACCAGCAAAGATGTTTCCCTATGTTAATTCTGAAACCAGTGACTACTGCTATGCTAGCTGATCCTTTACACATGGGAGAGACACAAGGCTAGAAGTGATTATTGAGATACTTAGACCCTTTCCCTCATAATCAAATCTCAGGGAATGAAAATGAAAAATATTCAGGAGAACAGGCCGAGGACAGGCTTTGTACTCTTTGGATTACGTTTGTATTCTTATTTTCAAAAAGGCATGTGTGTATCTTTGAAGGACTTCCTGCTATTTGCCTGAGACCAAGTTGTAATCAGTTCACATATATGACTTAATGGAAGTTTGCTCTGTTTTTTGTCTGGGAATTATTCATGCATGTGAAGAAGAGATAATTTCTTCTTTTTTTCCATCATTAAACCTGCATTCACTTTTGTTTAGTGAGAGCATCTGTTCAACTTCTTTCATATTATCAAGTAATCAATGAGAGAAAAAGCTATAAAATATGGAGGCAAATGAAAATGACAAGGAAAATTTAGATGAGGTATCATGAAAAATGACTGACTAAAAGACTTGAGGGAAAACCTCCCTGAGGAAGTCCTGAAGGGTGCTAATCTAGAGATGTGCAAAATTAAGCTGAAAAGAATTAGTTATCAGCAAGTATGCATTAGGGAATGTAGCAGAGAATTTAAGCAGGCTACCAGATTTACAGTGAGGCACCACTGTTGCCTTGAAACACGCTCATGACCATAGAGCCTCAGGGTTAGCAAGCTCATGCATTAAAAGACTTAATTAGAGAATGTAATGGGTTAGTAAAGCTGATAGCCATCTTTTATATAAAAAAAATGGACAAGTGGACTGCCTTACTGGTAGAAAAACTCCGTATGTTTTCTAGAATATGTTAATTACTCAGACTTCCTCTGAACGGAAAAATAGGTTTTCAATTCACAAATTTAAAAATGTGATCATGGAGAAGATGAGGGAAATTAAAGAATTTTGCTGACTAGTGGCTTTGATGATGGAAGTAGCAGAATTTTAGCTTTTCAAAGAAATATATATATATAGATATACATGTGCTAAATGGTATATAACATTACTGAATGCAAAGTGGAAGTGAAAACTGACTTAATTCTTATAAAATAAGACAAGTGGTTTTTTTCACATTATTGCACTCCAATATGCATCACACCTCTCTCCTAAGAAATTATTAATCTACCAAGCCTTTAAAATTTGATGGTTGTGTTATAGTGCAAAAATTCTTAATGCATTTTAGAAATACTAGTTGGAAGCAACATTAATATAATTTTGCTTTTGTTTTTTTGGGTTTTTTTTGGTTTGAAGTAGTTGTATGCTCTTTTTTTTTCAATTAATTTTAAATAATTCTGCTAGAAATAGCTGGGTTTTACTCATTACTTAGGCTACATCAATGTTACTATGTGTATTAACTCTTCATGTGTATGCTCTCAGAGCTTACTGCTAGGAGTACAGCAAACCATAATGTTTTTCACTCTGCTTTTGTACTTGCTCCTTGATTTCTTTGCATCTGGTGTGATTATTTTCTGGTGGAAATGTTCTAACTGCCTCCCTCACTGGGAGATCTGGATAGGATCACCTCGTGAATAGATTTTTTCATTTTTTCATTTGGTGGAATGGGGTAAAAGCAGAATTTTAGCAATGTGACTAGGAATCCATCTGAAATGCTGAAGTGTTCATACTTCACCATCCCAGTGGTAGTAGTGATATATGTAAACCTCTAAAGTAGAATACAGAATTAAATAAAGGCCAAGTAACTTCATTTCCATTCTCAGGCTTTATTGCAGGTGCTTAAAATCGTAAGGTCCTTTAAAATTTTTTAACTGGTGTTGTATCACACAAGTGACATCTATTGATAAATTTTTGGCATATAATCATTAAAACTTCGTAATATTTTGATTGTATAAATCTATTGTAAAAATATGGCAAGTAGGAAGGAACTGTCCTTTTGACAAAGGTGAGTTTATCAGAATGTCATCATCAGAACGTTATCAAAAAAATGATTTCCACTGCTATATAGCAAAAATGAAGAAATGACTACTAATGAAGCTCAGAAATAAATTTAGTATCTCCAAACAACAGTCAGAGCCTGTCACACAAAACTTCCTGTTGGTGCCTAAATATAAGGGACATACCTCTAAGTTAGCTATGTTTGATAAAGACATCTTACATACTCAAGCCTGGGGGCAGGTATGTGGGTTGGGTTCCAGACTTTTCTAGATAGGAAAGCATACCAGCAGGAATAACAGTATTTCCCTAACAAGGCATCAGAGTATTGCCTTAAAGGTGACTTGTACAATGTGAACTGTCAGAACATTTGGGGCTTTGACAAATGAGCCCTATATGCAGAAGCTAGAAACAATTTCCGCAACTGATAACATCAGATCTTTATTTCAAGTGCACCTCCAGTTGCAGTCTACATCCCTGCAGTGTGACCATTTTTCCTAATTAAGATTATCATCTCTGCCAGACTGAACTGTATCTACATCAATTAACTTATTCAAATTGATTATGGAATAAGGCCTAGAAGGAATAATGTGGCACTCAGTGATATTTTCTTTCATATGACTCTTTACACGTGCCTTTGTCCTTTGCTTTGATCTCTAAAAAGTCTCACTGAATTGCAAATTCCACTCACCTCATTGAGACAAGTACCAGCACACAATGCCTTATCTGTGGGCAGAACACATTATACAATGTGGGCACTACTGCAAAACGAGTCATCAAAGTGATAACACTTCCAGTTTTATTATGTTTTCCTCACGTAGGACCAAATTATACTGATTCTTACATGGAGTCCTTTTTAACCTCAGTAGCACTGATGGATGTATGGAGAACAGTGTTTTTTGAGACTTACAATACTTATGAAACCAACAATTAGATTTTTTTTCTGCTGAATAACTTATCAGGCTCTTTCAATCCATTAACATTCATTTCATTACAGTCTCTATAATAAAATTACCTGAAAGAAAGAGATTGGTTTGGACAGTGAGAATAGCTTCATTTACTTCAAGGAGGGACTTATACATGGAGATACTTTATTTTCTTCAGAATTTTTTTCCTCCTAAGCCACACCATTTACAAAGAGGGTGTTAACCAATTGCTTCATTGCTGCAAATGCTCTGTTATAATGAAGAGCTGCTGTGTAACCAGGATAGTATTCTCCAACATGAGCAATGAATTACACTTTCTTTCATGCAACACTTGCATTTTCAAATTTCTTCATCATTCTTAACATTTCCAGAGCTATTTCAACTTCATGCCTAATACTTGATATTATGAATAGGTTTATGTAGACTGTGATATAAAAATAATTTTTAACACTTAACACTTCAAGTTGTGCCACAATGAATGCCAGAGTTCCAACTTATCTCTGCTAATGTAGGAGAAAGCTTTTCATGCATGTGCTCTTCCTTGAACTAAGTCAAGAAAAAAACTGTAAAACCTAAGCTGACAGTATTGTACCATTGGGCTTCTGTGAGGTTTATGCTTGCTTGCTGAGAGGCATATGCCAAAGTGGGTGTTAGTTTCAAGTACCATAAAATAAACTTGCAAAACCTATCTGCCCTACACTGTGTAGTCATAGCCTCACACTTGGACCTTTCACCGAGGAAACCTGTCTTTCAATCCATCTGGAAAAAAATTATGAGGAAGACTCCAAAGAGGAATAAATTGCTGGACTTCTAAGTGTCAGTGACGTGAGCCTTTGTTTTATTTTCCTGCAGATAGAATGAATTCTCAGACACAGTGGGCTTAGGCTGACTTGCTTGGCTTTTACTGTCTCTACCTGAAATAGCACAGTTATGACAGCGCAATATACTGCAACAAGTGGTTCAGGAGTCAGGATCATTTGTAAAATCAGTGTTCATATGTTGCAAAAGACTTAAAAAGACTTCTCATATGGCAATGCATCTTTGAATTGAAGTATTATTCAATCATTTTTGAGAAACACTGGCATTAAAATTATTTACAGTTGATCTTATATTTCTAAACAAAACCTAGAGTCTGTGTAGCCAAAATTATCTCTTTGCTGCTTCCTTGAGGGAGGACATGGGAGGTGTTAACTTACCCGCCTAAGTCAGTTCCAGTTTTCTGAATAATTCTGTAGAAATTGCATTCTTATTTCAAGTGAGCTAGACAGAAAAATTCTGATTAAACAAAACTGTGTCAAAATTACAATTCATTAAGTTTGAAATATTTATGCAGGGGGAACATAACATTTTGGCTTCGATATAATGATGTGCAGTCCAGGAAAGTGTTCTCTGCAAAAACGATAAACATATACAAATATATCCACACTGGAAGCATGAACTTTTTTTTTTTTGCGTACTCTACAGCTCACAAACTTGAGTGGCACCTTACTGTGCTAGGTGCTTGCTCTATCAAATAAGATAGAAAAACCTATCAAAATTTAGTAACAGAGGGCATATTTGATTCTTTATTTACTTTACCCCGTTATACCAACTTTGAAATCAAGCAGATGTATTTTGGGAGTGTGTGGAAATGAACAGGTAGTTTAAAGGCACATACAGCTGTATTTCTTCAAATAAAAAGGTAAATATGAACCAACCAGGTCATTTCCTGTCCTACAAAATATTCTTATAAATGATGCAACCTTGCAAACTCACCTTCTTTGTATTAAAGAACTTCCTTTATTTCTGTTACTAATACTAGAAGTGAAAACCAAAATTCAGTTTATCTTATTGAGAATTGGTGATGATGCCATTCCAGAACAATGCCATATTAGGATGACATCTGCTGTATGCATTCAGTGCTTTAATCGTAAGTATAGAAGCATTTTTAGGCACACCCCTAATAAGGTTACTTTATTTTGAAGAAAGAAAATCTTAAATGCAGTGTTGGAAAAATACTTGGTAGGAAAATACGTATTAAAAAAACATTATTGCTGCTGATTACTTAATGACTATCTCTGCAAGAGCTGGAAGTTTTATAGAAGAACAATCATCAGAGTTTGCTTAGTGATTTTTATATGTACAGCATTTAGGATAAACATCTCTCAACTGAAATGGTAACACTTTATTGTTTTTAACAAAAACACTAATAATCATAATGTTAATTTATTACACTGTGTGATTCTGGAAAATGTTTCTTTTCTGAAGCATGCCCTCCTAGATAAACAAAAATTCAAAAAACATAAATTCTTTTCAAGTCTTATCCTTGGTACGTCTATCTAAAGCTTACCCTAGTGAGGAATGTCCATCTATTAACATTGAACTTTGAGCAGGATTGATTGACATAGTGAATCATTCTAATTAGTGATTAATTCCAGCCTAAGTGAGCAATAGTAACTAGACATATTTATGGTATTCTTATTTTCCCAGACTGAAGACTTAGAAAGAAAAATCTATTACAGAAAACCTGTCAAAGGGAGCTAAGAGTATCTAAAGTTTCCAGCTTTGCCTTTATTTGTATTCTAGTGAAATCAATGGAGATTTTTGTTAAAGTGAAAGCCCTGGCAAGAAAGCTATGACTTCTAGGAACACTGAGGGGTTGTTGGTAAAATTTGAATGGTATGGTTGAAGTTCAGGCTCAATCTACTTTCATCAGTACTTAAAGTGGGGGGGTACTAATTTGGAATTAATCATTAATTCAACTGTTACTGGTTTCTACATTAACTTTGGTCACCAGTACAGAGCAGTTTAGCACCTTCAAAGCAGACTGCTCACCAAGCTGCAGCAAGTTTCTCTGTGAGCTTTATGGTTAGCCTGTGAGTAATATTATTGACTGACATACAAATCAGCAAATGGAAGTGATATACTTGCCTACATGGGGACAAATTTGGCCAGCTCATTTACCAACGTGTCTTCTTTTATACCCATGTGAACTTTGCTTAAAGAAATGAATTAGGTTTTTTGTATACATTTGTATATAGAAATATGCACGTTCAGTTAAAATTGGAATTAGTGTTTTTCATCAGGATTTCTGCTTGAACATAATGTAGACAAATGCATATAGCAAATAAGTAGACATATAAAGCCATGGCTGCCAGGAACTCTACGAGGCCCATGGTGTTGGGAGCAAAAAATAATCCAATTTCTCACTTAAAATTATGCTTAGTGATGACACTCCATTGCTGGATGACCTACAATAATGATAAAATTAATGCATTAGTCACATGCAATCAAATTGGCTCCCAGTAAGTAACGCAGTCTGATTAGGAACAGCCTTTGTTTCAAAAATTCCCCTCTTTTTCACTGTACAGCAAGTGATGTCATTTGATTGGGAGGAAGAAAATGAACTGGATTTTAGAGAGCAAATTGATTATAACAAGACATCTGAAAACACTTTTTTTTTTTAAACCAGAATAAATTTCTGTGAGATTTATTGACAGGGTATGACTAAGAATTCAGTGAAAATACACTTGTTCCTTGAAGAGTTATAATCAAAAATAAAATACTTTCTTCTTTTTGTAAACCTATCTGTATGGTATACTTTTGGAGTCCTGTGACTTCTGTAAAATGATACTGTTACTGCTTCTTCAATCTTTTCCTCTACATCTCATAGTCGGCAACTGCTCATGCTTAACATGTGTTTGTGTGGTACAAAGTTTGAAGTCAATATCACAGGACACCAACTCAAATGAAGGGAAATTTCAAATTAAATAATTTTATACAAATTGGATGCAAATTATTTAGTACTTTGAGCTATAGTGGCTTATAGATATGTGAACAATTAAAATGTCCATATAAACAGACACGAAGGCTAGCAACAGCATCGCTCATGTTTCCATCAACTGTCATGTAAAAAGAGGTTCTCAACTGTGGCCCTCTTCTGTTTACATGTTATGTTTTCAAGCTCAAAATTCTCAAAGCTCCAATCTGAATTTAAAATTAGCATGCACGGCAGAAACTGAAATGTTTCGATGATCTGTGTTACATCCTCTAGGTACGGAAAGAGAAATAATGTATTGTGCCAAGCATAGCTGCTGCCAGGTAAGGCTACTAAAACATTTCAAGAAGTCTGGAATGTGACACATTGCCAAGTAAGCTTTTAGAAGAGAAAACAAGGAACTGATTTTAAAGTGATATTTACTTCTTATCAATACATTAGGGTAAAAATATTAGTGTTAATTCTCCCTCCCTCAACATGAACAGACTTTACGACACTTATTTAGGGAAATATATTGAAACTGTGATAACTTCATATTGTTTCAAAGACACAAATATGAAATCTGATTATCCTGATATTTTTGCTTAAAGGTATTTCTATCATCATAATATCTTTAGTAACATGAAGGTTTCTTGAGCTGCTTTGCAGCACTGAATGCAACATCAGCAAAGATAATACTACATTTTACTTATATTAATTTATGTATCTATATGACAAGCTAATGTCCTCTGATGTACAGCAAGAGCTTTGAAAACATCCTGCTTTCTTGTCTGTATGCTTTTTCTTAGTTTATCTTTTTATAGTTTCAACTTATAAATTTATAAAAATATTATTAAAAAACCTAAATAGAATTCTCATTCTTTTTGAGTATTGCATACCATAGCTATTTGATTTTAGTTTTAATACTGACGTTTATTTGAATTCCAGTGACATCAAAACTAACTTGGTAGTCTCACAGTATGTTCCTGTAGTATATTTACTGATTATTTAACAATAATTAAATATTGCAAACAGTTGAAAAAACCAAGCTGATATGCAAAAATCCGGTATAAGAATTTTGAATTAACAGCCCTGAGAAGGGACTAGTAACACAAAATAATTATAGGAACATTTTGAGAGAAAATACACTCTGAAATATAAAATGCTTAAGAAAAAATCTGCAATTTGCATTTAAAAAAATTTAATTCTGAAACCCTGAACTATGTTACCAACATGTAGGGCACAACAACTGTGACAGTCACATAATTGTACCTTGGGAGTGTCATAAGTTCTCAATATAAGCCTGCCTGCTGGAAATATTTTGCTCAAAGGAAGAGACACATCTCCAGAAGGAACAATAAAGATGATTAATCTGGCAGACAAACTCCTGAGTGGTAGGTTTCAACAGCTTCATGTGACTCTAAAATTGTCTTGTTGATTTAAGACAGTAACTGTCTGCTTAGTACACTTCCTTTACCAAGAAAGGATAACAGTTAATACACCACAAACAGAATCAATATTAAAGAATTGTTTAATATACAGAAAGTCATACAAATTATCACTGCTTGAAGTGCCATATGAGGCTACCACCAACAACCACAAGTGGATTATGTATTTCCTCAACCAAATGATAAATGATTTCAGGGTAGTGTGTTAGGATATCCAGAATTTTAAATACCAAATATTTTAAAACAAAATGTAGCATGAAACAGAAACAGCAAACATAATTATACATCCTGTGGAGAAAACAAATGGATCTGCATTTTCAGAGTTAGCTACCAGCTGGCTTATATATGATATTATACCCTTCTGACACTTAAGGTACTCCTCTTCTAAGGTCAGGCAGGTCTCCTGAAATGAAGTTACTAAAACAAAGACAAAACAGGGAAATTCAGCCTCTTCTTTTGCCTGAGAATTTTTGCTTCACATTTATTGGTGACTGTTATGGCAGATTTTGGCATCTTGATTGTCTTAAAACCTACACCACTTATCGCTTGGTAACGTTATCCTTGTATTCAGAAGAAGGATTGCTAAACTGTAAATCATTCTCCCCAGTTGTCAGACACGAGCAAAGGACAAGTGAGTTGCACAGAACCAGTGTATGTGAGACATCTTTCTGCTTTCCTGTATTCTGTTGTGTCCTTGTGTAGCAATAAGACAGATTGCTTTTTCACCCTTCTAGACAGTAATCAACTCACATTAGCCCTTTTTTAAAATTAAAAGGATTGGAATAAATACATAG
>VYXD01006840.1:423484-433340 GCA_013397195.1 Hylia prasina
CCGTTGTGTAATTAAATACTGTGCGGCCTGGGTTGCAGCTGGTGTTCCAGTAATGGTTACCTTGCGATTTCTTGTGCCAGGTACGAATTCTCCCTTTTTAGAGATCTGTATCCTTGCACCAGTCAACTCCTGGTATTCGACTAATGTTTTCCCTCCTTTTCCAAGTATTGCACCAACTAAGTTTTCTGGCACTGCTATTTCAACTACATCCTTTGATCCATCTGTGGATTTTTCTGTTCCTAGGATGGCACTGGCAGCTAGGGGAGAAGCAGCTCCAAAATATCCATTGGTTGCAGCAGTAGCAGCAGCCAGGCTACCTAATGCAAATGTCCCCGCCGTACCACCAGCAGTGCTGCCACTGGCTGAGGCTTCACTCGCATAGGTGGCCAACAAATTGGCTGCTGCTGCTGCTGGGTTGGCACTGGCAGCTGCTGCAGCCAAAGCCCCTGTAGCTGCTGCCTGACTTAGGCCTAAACCTAATGTATTGAGATTATATCCATAGCTGGCTAATGTATTAAGTGCAGAGGTGATGGCCACCAGGTCGTTGCCTGTGAAGCCAGATAAAACTGCTGGAAAGGCTGCCACTCCAGCAAGGTTAGCATGTCCTAATAGCCCTGCAGCAGCTGCAGCAGTTGGTAACACTTCAGCAGTGTTTGCATAAGGAGATCCGGTTGGATTGGAATTGGCCACTGGACCTGTGACATTGGCATAACTGATATTGAGACAGCTGCCACTCTGTGGATCCTCTTGTATCTTCTGGATGATAAGTTCAACAGCTTTTCGGTTTTGTTCAGGTTCTCCACTCACAGTGACAACCCTCTCTTGCAAGTTGATCCCATCAGGTTTCTGGGAAAGCTGTACCCAAGCCCCTGACTGCTCCATTATAGCCTTCACTGTTGCACCTCCCTTCCCTATTATCAGACCTGCTGTGCTGTTGGGAACTATAATCTTTACCTGTAATTGAAAAAAATATATATAAATAATACTTCTGCTTTGTGCATAAACACTATAATATTTTTGCTACCCTATAAAAGGAAGGAAAAGAATGAAGCAAGTTAGTTACCATGTTTTTAAAAGAAAGGGTTAAAAAAAATTAAAAAGAAATACAGGTCATAATGCTTTTTAATGCTCTGCATGTTTCAAATGTAAAACATGAAGAATTAAAGGTAAAATAACAGGAAAATCATTTTTATCATTCTCCCACAGAAAATACTGCTTTCAGCATAGTACAGTTCAGATCAAAAGATTAAGCAAATGTAGCTATTATATTCATAAGGAAAGCTTATCTTAGATGGTATCAAACTGAGTATTTTCATATGATTCCTCTCTTTCCAGGCTAACGTAGCAAAACAACTTCTTAGGCAAAATTTATCTGAAATTCTTTACCTTCCTTTAAAAAATCTATAGTAGCGATAATTCAAAAAAAAAAAAAAAANATCAAAACAACGTTTGGCTAAACCATGGACAGATGAAATAGCTGGTCTTGAACAGGACAAGATCTTGATTTTTTAACCTGTGACCCACATCACTGTATGGAAATTCATTATCTGATACAGTATATTACTATTATTCAGTCTATGGAAATTAATTTCAACAGGAAAGAGTACTTAAGAGCTGAGATTTTGAGAGAATAAAACATGGTATTGGTACATCTAAAAAGTTCACCAAATGGCTTCAAACTAAGGTTATTTACCGATAAATCCTACCTTTCCCTCTGTTTCAAGAAGTTTGAAACTGACATAATGTAATTAATATCAATGAATGTATTACCTATTGACTTACTGCTATGAGTGAAGAATGATGCCCAGGATAAAAAAATCAGTATTTATACATATTTTTCACAACTTTTGGTTTTGATATACATTTTACAAATGTATCTCAAAGTTTTATTGTATTGTCTATTTTAGGGCATTGAATTAATATGATGTTTTATTTTACAAAAGTTTTGTTTTTAGTAGCTTAGCGTTCAGATATCTGTTCATCCCAATTTTGTGGAATATGTGTAGGGGCAACAGTTTTCAGTACTTTCACCAAAATTCTATTCAAAGGCTTAGCAACAAATCAATATAAAATACAATTAAATGTTATTAGTAACATCCTCTTTTTACTGCCTCATTATGAAGTCAAACTAATTGCAAACAAAAATACATGCCCTACAAATAAGATTTTAAGGCTAGAAAAAGCTTAGATATTTCCAATGGTTATGTTAATATGAAAATCATATCTTTGAGAATCCAGCATACTAGAAACTTGAAGGACTTTTGTATTTTCCACTTACACAATATATGCATTAAAAATAATAATATACCATACTGTGTTTTGCACTGAGTTGTTTTAAATTATATACATAAATTTTAATTTATTCTGAATTTCACTGACATCAAATCAGAACATGTTCTATAGAATAAATAAACATTATCAGGTGCTGACTTATTCTAAAGGTAATGTGAAAGTAGGGTATTGAAAAAGAATTGAGTCCACCCATACATTAAATAATCCTATAAAAACAAGCATCACTGTATCTACTTAAATACATTATGAAATGTTTTATATATATATTTGTAGGCAGACTTAGTTTTAAGTCCGGACACCTAGTAATTTTAAACACAGTTCAAGGTATTTGGTAATTTTAAGGTAACGTTTTTCAGTTTTCCTATCATAAAAAGAAAGAAACAACTCTTAGTTTTGATTAGCTATTTCAGGTCTAGATACAAAATACATTAACTAATTGCTAAATAGAAGAATTGTCCAGATTTTTGCCTTTTTTTTTTTTTTTTGGGGGGGGGGTGTCATTGTTTTGGGTTTTGTTTTGTTTTTGGTTGTTTTCATTTTGGCGCTTTTTTTTTGTTAACACTCCAAAAATGCAGCACTGCACAGCTTTCATTATTACGGTTTTGTGCTGCATACTATAGAAAACATTTACCTGCCTCCACTGGTTTAAGACATACTAACAAGTTTTGTGGGAGATTTCGATAAGCAATATGCATAGTTCTGATCAAGTCAGGCGTAAGTGCTTATGTAAATTTAAGTGAAAAACCTAAAAACATAAGAAGGTACAAAAATACACTCTTATAATCATACATGTGATTTCAGAAGTAAATAGAATATTTAATGCCAGGGCAGTATTGTTGCACATGCAATACCATAGTTACATATGCGACATATGAAAATCCAGGTTACTGTTATATAGCTGGGATTATTCTAAAGGATGGGTGTAGTAAAATAAAGCAATGGCCTAATTCAGCCACAAAATTAAAAAGGAACTCTTTTCTATGCAACAAGAAAAATTTTCTCAGCAAGAAACTGGTACTTTTCTCACTTGACACACAAAAGTTCATTAAGTTCACCACTAACAGCTCTAGTTATTCAGCAAAATTATCCGTCTAATCAGAAAAGAGAAAGAATCATCTCCTTCTCCTTACTCATCCACTCCCTCCTTGTCCAGACATGTTTTTGTATTTAGCATCACAAACAACATAAAAAAATTATGATGCATTCTGGAAAAACCCCAAACCTTTAATGTGCTGGATTAAAAAATGTTTGTCTGTTTCAGAAATAAAGATACCCTTTTCTAAATATCTGATTTAGAAACAGACTATTGTTTCTTTTATTGGCAACTCTCTTAAATGGCATTAGTTTAGGAATATATCAATAATACCCTTTCAAATACAACCCCAACCATGGTGAATATTTCACATATTTACATAGAGGACATGTTTTAAATATATACATGTATTAAATAATTAGACAGTGTGCCCCTATTTTATATTAAGACAAAAAATTACATTCCAGTGAAAATTCAGTTTGAACAAAACAGAAATGCATCTGTATTCATTTTACTTAAAATGTAAGCAGTCCTGCTCTTCTTGAAACGAAGAGCAACATTCGTATTATTTTGAGATATTCAGCTGTAACATTCTTGTATTTGTGACAGCCAATTTAAAATTTTATTGAAAAGTCTAGATAATTATTTTTAAAAACAAAACATATTTAGTATTTTTTTTTATTTAGGAGTATTAATCTTGCTACCAGTTTGTAATTCTCCATATATTTCTTTTATTCACTAAATCTTTCCCTTGTTTATATATTGGAATATCAACTCTGTATGGCAAACTCTTTATTGGTTGTGTTGTATAATAACACAGTATCTAACATATTAGATAGATCACAGCGGCCTAGGTTCCGGTAGAAAAGAAATACTGTAAATATTTTTTTTTTTTCTGTTGAAGCCTAAAATCCATACAGTCACTATGTTAAAAGGTATAAAATGATAGGAAAAAAATCAGAAACTGAAAAATCAAATGTTATCAATTTGGTTTTGTTATCTGCATGACCACCATTTTTAAAAAGCTACTTAAGTACTTGTCAGGGAATTTGCACAGTGCACTTATTTTCCTTTTACAGGTGGCAGGTTCAGAAACCGATTTGGATGCAGAAATGAGAAACATAACTGCTACCCAAAATAAGTGCTCTGAGCTAGCCAATAAAGGTACCTTTCACTATGCAGGAAGATTATGTTACCAGGTTTGTGTGTATACTCCTGGCTACATCCAAATTTGTGCTGCAAAAAGGAGAGTATCTAAAGCAATTATGAATGTACGTTAACATATGCATAAGAATAAGTAAATGAGTAATTTGTTTTGTTCAAATGCTATAGGAAGAAAAAAGGGAAGTAGCTCAACCTTTATTTTATGTCAAATAGATTCTATAAAAATTAAGGACTGCAATTATTACATTTGCTTACTCACAAAGCAAATCAATTACTTCCACAGGCATCACTCTCGTCCTATTTGCATTCGCATAAGCAAGTTCAAAATCAGGCTCAAAAAGTATAATACTTCCCACTATAACAAATCCAGCTATAGTTGTCATCCAACTATAACAAATACAATAGAAACTAAGTAATTTCTCTGTGTACATTTTCAGTGAAACATGACTGTGTCTTTAAAAGCCTTGAAAAAAGTCAAATAAACTTGGGGCATAAGAAGGGCTCAAACTGGAGAGCAGTTTGCTGCCCTCGGTTCCCAATGGAATCTTGTAGAGATTTGATGCAACTCTGTCCTTCAGAGGAAGAGGACTGGTACTTAAGGGATCTCCATCGCTGTGTTCAGAGACACAATTCAAACTGCTTTTAAATTTTACCACATGAGTAGCTCATATAAATCCTAGACTACTAAGCCCTGTATCAGTTAATTCCCTAAACCTTTTCCATTTATTGACAGCCCACTTGCATAAGTCCATGCTGCATTCATATATCACACCAGAATTGCCTAAAAGTCCTCTGATTTACCAAACGGAAAGTCCTGGCTCAGTTGAGCGAGGAGAATCTACTGTGGAATGCCAGATGTTTGGTGATTATGCTCCACCACTTCTCATCCTACCCAGGGCTGCACAGAGATAATCTGCACTGAGCAGCCATGAATGCATATGAATACATGCTAAATATTTTCATGGGAAGAAGAACCATGACCAAATCTGCACTGCTACCCATGTCCTGTCTTCCCAATTCTCATTCCCATGCCTCTCATGTAGAGACCTCCAACTACCCATAGCAAAGTTCCCACCCTTTCACTTTTCTTCTGCTTTATTTCTTTGCCCTTCTTCTCTCTGAATATTTGATCTGGTTATATTATCACTTCTCACAGTCTCTAGAATTAGGAGTATGGTAATCACAAACTCACACCATACATAACACCCAGCTAATACAAAGTCTATGCTGATAAATTTAGTGGAAGGATGAAAAGCAGGCTAGCTAGCAAGAATTAGCACTTGATATGGCTGTTACACCAATCAGAGTAACTGTGTTAAGAAGGTTGAAAAAAATGGGTTTAGGTTTCAAGTTTCCCATGGTGGCATGACACATGCCTGCACAAAATTACACCAGAAGAGAAATATTACTGGTTACATAAAATAGTATCAAAACTTGGAAAAAACAAACCCAAGAGTTCAACAGTGGAAATATTTAACTGCATCAGCTTCTGTTTATACCACCTCACATAAATGTTTCTAAGAGATTACACAGAGATTAATGAACCAAGAATCTTTTTTATCTATTATTCAGGTTTCCTTTTCCCTCTTTTATTTTCAACAGTGTAATTATAACTCATTTCATGAATTTTCTGTAAGTTGCTCCTTTTCCTTCCATTAAATCTTTCATCTACTTGTCTAATGTCAGTTTATTTTTTAACAGAAAAACACTTTACAGAAAAGATTCCATCTAATCTAACAAATTCATCCTAATTGGTCACAATTCTATACTTTAGTCTCTAAAGCAAATAACTGCATTTCCTTAAAACTGTAAATTGCTGCATTCTATTTCATATATTTTTCTTTCCTTTTTTTTTTTTTTTCCTGCCTTCTTGCTCATCGATTGTTTTAGAAACTCCCACTGGCCTCTAGATTCTGCTGAAAATTTCATTCTATTTTAGCTGCTCATATGACTACAGGCTTGGACTTGGTGAGAAGGTGTTCTGAACACACCAGTTCCTGTGGAGAGCAGTCAGTAAGCAGCAAGATCACCCAGGATATTTTTGTGTGGCAGGATAAACACACTGCTACACTAGGCTTGTGAGTAGTCCCATACCATCTATCCATAACTGAAGTGGCACTATAAAAAAAACCTGGGAGAAAAATTAGGATCAACTAAAGATGTGAGAGAAGTTCTATTGAAATCAAGCAGAAAGACACCTAAGTTCATTATGGGCAAGGTGATGCCTGCATGCACTTAGAATTCACAGCCACGCTCTGTTGTATCAGGGAACTCCTGGAAAGCCCTTGGCTATGCAGCCACTGAGAACCACAAGCTCAAGGCAGCAGGGGCTGCTGAAAGGTCACGAGTCACCCCACACACACAGCAGGCTAGGCTGCTAGGACAGATGTTTGTTCACGTCACACTCGAGCTCAGCCTCCAACAGTAGCCTTACACAGCAAATCTCTACTTATTGCACATACATAGCCTCAAGGAAGCTACTGGAATTTCTCTCAATATTTTCAATATCTCTGGATTGTATTCCGTATTGGATTCATGCATGTGCTGAAACATGAATTTACTTTTTCAAAGGTGTACTGAACAAATTCCTGATTGCTCAGTTCCAGATTATATATTTTGGCTTCAGAGAAAATTCTTAGAAGAAATAGAGGTATCTTTTAGAGACATTTTTCTAATAGTCTGCTTGATACTTATTTAAAAAAATAGGCACATATCCAAAAAAGCGAAGCAGTTCTTTGTAAATTTAGCTAGATTATTATGTAAATAAACCTAGACCATAAATTGTCATCTTCCCTGACTATGTTTAAATTCTGTAAATGTCATTCCAATTCAGTTTCTCTCGTTCTACAAAACAACGTGTAGAACTGAAATACTGTGTCAACAAGTGCAATGGATTACAGGAAGAGATTAGCTGCTACTTTGTTCCTCAGCATAATGCACTTTTTCTTTTTCTAGTCATATTTGTGTTAATACAATTTTCTTCTCATCACAAACAGTCCATACACTTGTAGTATTCCCTTTAAAAATGTTGCCTGCAATTATTCCAAGATGAAAATAATTTTGCTACTTCCCTATGTTGCCTCTTTGTTGTTTTTCTGACCTCATAATTACAGGTTCTTTCAAGACAATTCAAGGTTAACTTAATCCATTGAAAAAATATTGTAACTCTGAGTTTTGTCTCAAATCACACTAGATTATTACAAATATAATAAATTGACAGAGCAAATAAATATTCTAAGATGTTTGGTTTTATCTGCTGGTACACTGCAGGAGGCTTTCAGTCTGATACTGACACTACTGTTTATCACAAGTGTTTCTATTTCTCCAGTTCTTAGACTCCTCTCAGCTGAGGTTGCATTTATCACTTCATTTTAGTCATGAAAACTATCATGCAACAGAAACTTAACTTCAACTTAAATACTTGAGAACAATTTACATCTGAAATCACAAGGCTTAGAAAGTTGCAACTAAGCAGGAGAAATATTTACTAGAGATAAGACTGTGTAAGGATGTTTTGCACAAATTGCTCTTTTGGCTTAAATCAATACTATTTTTCAATTAGCATTTGATATTAAACCTTGACTCTTTGAGGCACTTAAAAAAGTCACTCCCACTTCTTTTAGTAACTATCTAATTACAATTCTGCTCACTTTAATGTATGAGCATTAAGATTTTTCTTTCATGCTTTTAACTAAAGATGTAATTTGGAATGCAAATTTTTCACAGCAAGGAACTAGCAAATCATGTTTAAAGAAACAAGAAAAATATTCTCTGATGCCTGCTTTAGTTACTCTTCTGTCACCAGTGTGTCTAGGTTCTAACCCATAAATAAAGAAGCTTCTTCTCTCAAAAACACGTGTGCACAGCCAAGTTGTGTGTACAGAAAGAATAATTGCTAAAACAATGTTGGTTATACAGGTGGCTGATTTTATAAGATTATCTAGTCCTGAAGGATGTATTATTAAAATTTTACACTCACATATGCACACATAAAAATCTGAGTAGTTTCATAAGTATCCCTCAAGAAAACATGATTCAAAACTGTGGGAATGGAGTAAACCAACTCCTCCATGAATTCTCTATGATACATAGTTTTAATAAAATAGAGAAGAAACTTAACTTTTCTAATTTTTTTCTCAGTAGCATAAAAACAACATTCCATATTTAATGCATTAATGTTTCATGAGCTCCAAATTACATTTGCAAAGAAGTGTGATGTATTTTGAGAAGCTTCATTTATACTTTTCACTTTTTTATAATTAAAAAAAGAAAAAGTGAGCTGGTTACATACTAAATTACACAAGAGAAAAAACTAATAGATTTTCACTCAGCTGCAGAGAATGCAGTATACATAGAAAATTAGACATCCATATTGGCTGTGCTGTTGTTCAGATGAAACATCTTTAGAAAGACAGAAAGCATGAATATTAACAGCTCTGTCCAGTATTGACTAAACCTTCAGCGATGGTAGAATGTTAACCCTATTCTCTATCTCTGTTAACCCTATTTAAAATCACCACAGTTTCCCCTCCCCCTATCTAAAATTTCCCTTTTTTTCTCTTTATTATATAATTTGTTGCATGGTGTTCTATGAACACCTGCCAACACTCCACAGAGTTAAGGATGGGTTTTAAAAATGCATGAATATTTACAGAACTATTAACTATAGCAATTTGGGATACTTCTAACTGAAAGAAACCATATAATGCAATTTCATTACTGGAATTGCTTAAAAAAACACTTCTCAATACAAAATAATAGACATAAAATGTAGATAATGTACATTATTTTAAAACCAAATATGCCTCCCTGATGGTATCACTAAAACTCCCACTGTTTTACATTAGACAGGATCTAACTTATGAACTCATAAAACCCACTCCAGTTTCAAAAGTTAGTTGATCTTCTTGACAGACAGAGAGGGAAAGTGGGTGCATCCCTTTTTTTTTCATGCTTTCCCAGTCACAGATCTGTAGATGTTACTTTGGCTCCTCATAGCTATTAACTCCTTGTCCAAAGCAGCACTGCACTGGTTCCTTTCCTGACCAAGCTTCAGAAGGTAAATACATAAATGAATAGGACATCTCTGCACTCCTTGAGAGAATCCTTAAAATACTACATGCATGAGCTTGACAGGTACTCCCCAGCAGCAGATCAGCCATAAACTTGCTCTGAATGACATGCTGTATTTTAACTAGAAAACTTGCACTTGATGGGAAGCAATCATTGGAAGAAATCCTATGAGTAACACATACAAGAGATCTGCTAAGATGTTAATAACAAACCTTGGACAGCCTATAAGCAGGCACCTAAGAACCAATTTTCCATTGACTTCCAGGAGACTGATGCTGGTTTGTTTTTTTGTTG
>VYXD01006840.1:433354-559762 GCA_013397195.1 Hylia prasina
AGTCTAAGAGAAAACTAACAGTAGTTTTAAATACCCCTTTGACTCAGTACAAGTTTCTAAGATGAAGATACACTGTTAACATTACAAAGAATCACAGCTATCAACAGTGCACAGTTTCCAGTATAAACTTGGATAAATATGGCTGGAATACACAATTACGTTCTAAAAGAATCAATGCAGAAAATTATATGCATTAGTTATGTCATTTAATTAAATTCAGAGGAAAGAATAGACAAGAAATGTGCTAAGGGACTTGCCATTTCTCTGTCAATGACACTTTTTATTGAAACTGACTAAAACTTGAAATGTTGGAAAAACTAAATCCTGGATATTAGAAAGACACTGAGATTTTTATGGTTTGACATTCCTGGCCAGATCACATTATTTTAATTATTTTTCTAAATTAAGTTAGGATTTAAATCCAAATATAAAATCATGTTTCAGCATTACTGGTAAGCATAATAAAAACCATTCTCTGGAAACTGCATTTTAAAATTTATCTGTAGGACTGACAGGACAAAAGAAGGCTAAGAGTTTTATTTTGTTTTCAAAGGACCTTTGCCACAGTTGATTTGTACAAGATATGTAGCACAATAAGTCAGGAACCATTTGTCAATTCAGAACAAAATTTAAGTTATCATCTTCAGGAGACCTCTCTTTTAAAAGATGTGGAATTAAGGTGAATCAGCAGAACCATTTCAGTTCTGTGGCATGGCAAATAAGGATTTATTATGACCATTAAAAAATAGCTATTTCTTTCTCTGCTCAAAGCTCTTTGAGGTCCTTTTGTGGGAGGCCAAAAGAGATTTTGATCATCAGCAGGAGGAACCTTATGGTTACTCATATCAACAGGTTTGTGATTCCAAAGGAAGCAAGTAAAGCGCTCAGAAAACATGACAGTCATCCCTTTCTTAAAATACACTGCCTATTTCTATAGTTAATATTTGCATGCTCACAAATAGTCCCCAATTTTGCTATCACAGTTATCATATTCTGATCTTTTGAAATTTGAAGTTTTAAGTGAGAATCTGTGGGATTGAAAAAATGGTAGATATTTAAAGAAGGCAGTAAAAGGAAGTGTAACTAGCTGAATATCTTTTGTCTAAATGAACACCTTTGAGTTTTCATGACAATAAAATAAAATAATGATACTAAACCCTAACATCCCTTCCTACACTATTTGTAATTAAAATTCTGGGGTAATTATTCTGTTCTCCAGAAAAAGGAAGGGGAGACACACATTTATTAAAACCCTTTTGGTAACCCTATTAATGTCTCAAGTCCATGAAAATAAGAGCTTATTTATTCTTGTTTTCCCCTACAGACAGTTTTTATAGCTTCATGCTGTTTTTCACTATGAAAAAATTAAAAAGGAAAAATGACACAAAGCTAATGATCAAATGTTTTCCCAAAAACTATATAAATCAATTTTTCTTATGAGTTCTTTCTCTGAAGACATCCATTTTGCTTTAGATATAAATACATAAGATGGCAAAGCCAAATAACTTTTAAAAGAAACTTTTATACATGTTATCTAAACACAACAATTAAAAAAAAACCAAAAAAAACCTGCACAACAAAACAAAAGACCTTCTCACCATTCCCACAGACACATGATTTAATAGAAAAACTTACAGAAAAGTAAATAAGTGAAGCAAATCCAAACCCATCTGAATATATATCACTACTATAGATACTTTTATATGCACACCCAGTACTGTACCATAAATATATATTGTTATATAAGAATGCCTAATACTTGATTTACTTGTAAGTAGAAGCAGTCCTTTTGCACTGAGTATTTAGTGAAGAACTTCAGCTTAGGTAGAGAGTAGAGAAGCTACTTATTCAGCAGTGCCTCTTTAAATCATATTTTTGCAATTCAGCTGATTTTAAAAACCATAAGGAAAACCAAACCCAAATGAGTCTATATGAAAGACATGCACATATTTGTACTCTCTACAGAAACAATGAGTGGAGTCCCCACTTCCTCCCAGGTCCATCTTGTCTTAGAAACTCCCAGCTGCAATCATGTCAAAAATAAGCCTGATGCATGGACCAAATGAAAGATGTCCTTGTTTCAAAATCTAGGAATAAAACCCACAGTCTGTTACAAAATTATTTTCAGGGACTCTCCAACCTTTCCTGGAAACCAGATTTCTGCTCTTAACAATATTAGGTAATCTAAATAATATAACTTTGGTCTGAGAAGTATCTTCCATATCCAGTCTATATTTAGTTACACATACAGAGGTAAGAAAAGACCGAACAGGCATTTTAATGGTGCATCTTGGCATAACCTGGCATCAGTTTTGCACATGCAATTTTAATCACAGATCACAAAATAGGGGTAAAATTAAAGATAAAATTGATACTAGCATCAACCAATACATATAAAATAAATATGTGGAATAAAGATGATGGAGAGGGAAATGTGGCTACTGCAAAATGCATCTGGTCTATCAAGATGAACGAACAAGATTAACAGCACCAAGGGTTATGGTTACTTTGAACCCCTGGGAAGGCAATAGATGACCAGCAGCAGAAGCTTGATGGTTTCTGTATTAAGTAATCCTTAACTAATAAAATAGAATTTTGTATAGCAGGAACTACTCAATGAAATTCTTAGGGACACTGTCTCATAGATGTCGACTGAAAATTGTTTTCAAATGACAAACAGAGGACAGTTAAATAGAAAACATTTATATAACCATGTCTTTTTATGTCATGAAAAATAGTGATTATTAGAAATTTTCGTTATAGAAAGGTCATAGTTTCCTCAGTGTGGTTTTGCTAATGGGTGGATGGATGGATGGCCACACACAAGTACTGTGCTCAGTTCTGCGCCCCCCACTTCAAGAAAAAGCATGTTCAGAGAAGGGCAACGAAGCTGGTGAAGTGTCTGGAGAGTGAGTTCTGTGCAGAGCAGCTGAGGGAGCCCAGAGAAACAGAGGCTCAGGCTTACTGCTCTCTACAACTCCCTGAACAGGGTTTTAGAGAGGTGGGAGGTCAGCCTCTTCTGCCAGGCAGATGGTGACAGAGGAAACGGCCTCAAGCTTTGCCAGGAGAAGTTCAGGCTGGGCATGAGAAGGAATTTCTTCACAGAAGGGGTAATTAAACATTGGAATGAACAGTCCAGGGAGGTAGTGGAGTCACCATCCCTGGAGGTGTTCAAGAAATGACTGGAGTCACTTGACACTTAGTGTCAAGGTCTGGTTGACAACGTAGTGTTAGTTACATCATTGGTTGGACTTGATGATGTCAGAAATCTTTCCCAACCTAACTGATTTTGAGATTCTGTGATGTCTCCAAACTTAACGAACAATGCTACAGGACTCCACAACTCTCTAATGCTAATAGAGTCTTTTGACAATTCAATTCAAAACGTTCCTCTCAGAGCCTGACATTATGCTTCTAAGAAGGATTAGAGAACAGAATAAGGTAAAGTCAAGCTCAGGAAATATATCATTAACTGCAACTACGCCGTAGTTGGCTGGCTTAGAATTTAACATTCACCCCAGCTGATTCATATACTTAGTTTATAAATATATCTACTCCTTGGTTAATTCTTGTAAATTTGTAGTTATATGTGTTTAACCAAGATAGCCACAAGGAATTCAGAAGTAAATACTGCTGTGACAAAAAAAAAAAAATAAAATACTGGAATAAGTGGAGACAAGACAGAAGTTACCAATTATTTGACTCAGCAGAAGCAAAAAGTTTGACAGGTGCTAACTTAGGTCAGTTATCAAAGTCAGCTTATAAAAAAATCCCTATAATTGCAGGAGACAAGTGAAGGTACAATTCCAACCTCCTTGTTAAATGTGAAGATCCTGGATTTAGATCATACATACATAGCTCAGTAGAAAAACTGTATATATTTATTGTTAAACCATGGTTTTTCAAACCATATGGTTTCCAAACATCTGTGCTCTGAGTTATATTTCTCATTCAATGGGAAACAAATTTCATTAAGGCAAACTATCTATAGACAAGCACTAGGAACAGGCAATACTTGAATATAGATAACTGCACCTATTAATAATTTTGCGTAAATAATAAGCTCACACAAATGTTCATGTGGGAAAAGAAATTACTCTTTATGCAAACTAAGGCTGTGGAGCACAAATATGGCTGTATTTACACATTTACATTACATGTTTTTATACCTATATTACAAATGTGTAATTCTATGTCTGCATTAACATGGAAAAATATGTTACACAGAGTAAATTTGAAAGAAGCACCTGAGTAAATTTGATTTAAAAATCTCTTTTTAAAGACCCAATGAAAAATAATTTGCATCTAACTCTTGTCCTGATCTCAGTTCCCATGGACACTATATATACGTTCTTCTGCTTCAACCGCTGACAATTTATTTTTATTTTTAGAGAAAAGACAATGAAAAACATGAAAATAAAAGAAAAAAAGAAGACGTCTCAAAAATCAGCTGGAGGTGAGGAAATCAACAGATTTACTAACCCTTTTTGATTTGACAATACATTTGTCCCTTTTTTCTATTTAACAAATATTCACTGTGATTCTTGTTACAGTAAAGACTTTTTTTTGATAGAGAATAAATGCATTGTAAATTATTCTAATTTCACTTAAATTCAGATTTCAAAACCTAACTTTCATCCTATCAAAGTTGCAGTCTCCTCCTTTTCTTACCCTGATTCACCTGTGTTCCTATTAATGTAAGGAAGGCATAATTTTCAGTTTACTTTGAAATTGGATGCAGTAAAGAGACCCATCAGAGTACACACACACATTGCATACAGCCAATCAGTCTTTTCTGTGACTGCTAATGTAATGTATGCCATTTATTATCTAATTACTTATGACATAATTAAAGCAGAAATTTCTATAAAATAGCCTCTTAATTGCTGGCATACAAGTGAAATACAACCTGTGAAATGTCTTTAACAAACAATTGTTATTCCCTTCTGTTTCTAAAACAATGTGATAATACTGGTTCTAGACTATGTTTATAGATGATTTTTTAAAGATTTTTTGAATTTATTCTTATGAATAAATTTTCTGCAAGGAAGTGATTATCTTTTGATTTGATTTCTCTTTTTTTCTGCATCATTTAATTATACATGTGCATGGGTCTGCAAGTCTTACGGTATTGTATTTTGGTTCAGTACTTTTTCCTATAGAATGCCATTAATCATAGGCTAATCTATATCATAAACCAGTTTAATTCCATAACTGTAACATTTCAAAAGAGCCCACATGGAGACTGCATTTCAGTATCTCATGGATGGGGGCAGCTGTTAATTTATTATCACAATTACTACAATTACTATTAAGAGAATTAAGTCAATCAATTCTCACTGCATTTATTAAGTGACTGTTTGTTAAGTGGACAATAAAGATAATCATAAAAAGCTGAGAAGAACCGAGATAGTGTACTAGGCTACTTAGAAACATGGAAAAAGAATATACACTGCAGGGGAACTGCGGGCTTCCAGAAACTTTAAAGGAATAAAAATCTCAATCGTGTTTTTCTAACCCCATCCAAATCACAGGTAAGAAGTTCACTTGAATGAGTAATTTACCATGTTGTAATTGCATATTGTTGTTCAATAATGTAAGGGGGGGGAAAAATAGTCCAGCAAGACTTTGATCTCTATGGCTGCATTTACTGAGGTGCCATTTGAGAAGCAGGGGAAAACAGAAGATGAAACAGGCAGCAGACCCTCTGCACCCCCAGACTAATACTCTTCAAGGCTGCAAAGATTCAAATGTAAATCACTGGCAGGTAGCAGACCAGTGAACCCTTAGACTTGGAGTCTACAGTGACAACAGTCCCACTGATCCACTATTTGCAAATAACACCCCTTAATATCTGCTATTACTTGCAGGAGGTCTAATTTGCATTCAGGGAAAAAAAACAACTAACCAACCAACCAAACCTAACCCACCAAACCCAAAATCAACAAATGTGAAAACATCTACAAGCACAAACTAGAGAATAATACTACTGAATAAGATACAGTTACACACTGTTTTCATATAGACTATCTGAAATCTAGGGTGCAATGCTTCAGGCAAAGTTCTCAACAGATGCAGCTAATCTTTGGAAAAGGAAAAACCTTCTACCTCTTATTTTACCTTATTTATACCTCTTAGAGTGCAATACATCAACCTGCTTCAATGATCTGTATACAAAGAACACTCTTTTTTCACACAAAGCAGGCAGAGACCTACTATAACTGGTGGGTTTGTCTCACATCTATCTATGACTTTTCGCCATCTGATGAATTCTCAAAGCATGCAGAAGGCAGACAATGCATCTAGCATTCTGCCTATAGCAAAGTGGGGTGCTGCACTATACCTACAAACAGCTTGTGAAAATGAAAATATTTCAGGTAGCACAAAAAAACCCAATTAACTAACAAGTAGGATCTTCTAGGGCCAGGCCTAATCATGCCTCACTCAACTTAAGACCTGACAGAAAAACATGGTATTGCATTTTCTACATTACAGTCTGCTGTACAGGATATGTCCTGGTGTGACAGTAAGCTCTACAGGCTCAAAGCTTTCCACGTTCCCATACAATCTTTGATCATATAAATTCTGAACTCCCTAAAAGCCACTAAATTAAATTCCAAATAATTGAAAACTTGGAGTCAAACCTTTATGTGACTGATTACGCAGCAGAGAAACAACAATAAAGTCATCCAGATCTGCATTCTGGAAATTGTTCTGCTCTTCTGTTTTCTGTGGGTTGGTTCAAACAGCAGAGAAGGCCCTAAGTGACTCTTTGCCCGTGTAACTGAGAATATGGTTGGATTTTTCACCCAACTGTAGTTTTGAATGAAACAGTACATCTACCATACCAAATCTGAGTATTAAGAACTCAAAGTCACAGCTAACCTTCGTTAGATCACAGAGTAACATGTTGGCAACTTTCACTCTAGCTTATTTGGGATGGAACATGAACATGGATATATCTGGAATTTTGTAACACACTATTCATTTTAATTTTGTGTTGATAAAGGAATTATACTTAAAATGGAACAAAAACCATGAAGAAATTAAACAGCCTTTGGCAAAGGATATTTGAAAACCGTATTTTGGCAAAGAGAAAAATATGTATTCTCCAAATTTTATACATTTAATGATCCTTCTTCCTAAGCAGATAGGATCTTTTCTTAGTATGGGGACATGGAAAAATGCCAAAACCTATATATCTATCTACAAATATCCTCAAATGAAAGAACATATTACATTAAAGTGGGAGACTTTCTGAACTCTTAAACAACTCAAAGAAGACGAGATGATGATAACCCTACAGGGTAAACGGAATGCAATCAATTCAAAAAAGCATTATCTTTTTACATGTTCGCTACAAAATATTTTAATGTGAATAAGTGTACTTTAAACAGTAATGACCTCAGCATCTTAACTGAAGTGACAAGGATTTAAAAATAAATTACTTGAATCAAAAGCAGGCTTCATAAAGTCACACCACAGTAAGATTTTTATGTTCTCTAAATCATCTAAATCTTTATAAACATACAGTTTCTCTTTTTTTTTCAAGCTTTACCTTTATATGTGGGAATTTTGGTGGGAGTATTGTTTCTTTTTTTTTTTTTAACCTCCTGATTTTTATCTATGGGGGGAAAAAACAACAAAAAAAATCTAACAACCAGGTAGAGTTTAAAACATGAGGAGATACTGATTTGAGACATTTATCCACTTTAATAGAAGGGAGTAAGAATTCTGCCCATTACACTAACAACATGTATCTTTTTGACGGGGAGATGAAATAGGAAACTAAATTATTCTAATAATTATCAAGCATAAAATCCAAACAAGATACATGAACATGGAATCACATTTTTACATTTGCAGGACTGCAACTGGCACGTCATTTATGACATCTTATGAACAACATGCCAGTATTATTCAGAGACTTAGCAGTAAGAATCTGCATCTTTCCTCATTTCTCTGCAATGTTCCTGACATTTCTTCTACATTTAAGACAGGAACAATAAACAGAGATCCCTAAAATTGTTGTGCAGCAGGAGAGAAAAAAGGAAGCTAGTATGGAATATGAACCCAAATTATTACCTACATGCTTGTCCCAAGGGGATAAATTGAAACAGACAATAAGAAGAGTAAAATCCCCAAACTGTTTTGCATATAAGATTTTTTTAAATTGTTATTTAAATGTCTTTATATAATTTAAATATCTATTTTAAGGAAACAATGCAAACAAGCACTGAGCTCAGATACGGAAAAATACTGGAAAAAATGGTTAAAGGACAAAAGAAATATATTATAAGTAATGTATTAACATGTATTAACCAAAAGAAACTCTACAGTTAGTCCATGGAGGGTAGGTTAATTCTGCTTAGAGTTTAGACATTAAATGAAGGATTCCACCTGAAAAGAAGCAAGAAAGGCTATATCTAAACCACTGGAACCTCTACTGGACTCCTCTCACATGAACTGCAGAATAATTCTTCCTAGCTTTTTCTAGATATACTGTGTCAAATATTATTTATTATGTGCTATCCAGTGTGCCATAGGCAACTTGAAATCAAAAAGGGAACTCTGTTTTTATTAAACTGAAACAAGCTGATTCACTAAATACGTTAGTCATGGTCCATCTAAAACACTGTCTATTGGATAAAGTCTCTTTCAAACAGAATATTAGGTTTGTATTGTAGACCACCAACGGAATCATCTGGAAGTAAATAAAATGGTTGTATTTATCAGTGACAAATCAGACAGACTGACAAAAGGTCAAACTATCTCAGAGAATTACCATGGCAAATATTCTTCGTAATCAAATTAGAATTATACCATATTTTTAATTCTATAGCACCTTTTATAAGAACGCTAAATAATTTTATATTGACTTTGACTTTTTAACAGACCATACTGATTTGGAAAGATCAAGTGATCCATCCAGCATTAGTCAGTAAGTGAAAGATCTCAAAAGAAAACATTTTCAAATGATTTTCTCAACACTACTGTAACAATTGACATTAAAATTACAGGAAAAAAATAATTAATATTACAGTTAAAATATCCAAGACACAATATCTTAAATAAGTCTCATATCAAATTTCAAAGGCAAACTGAGATAAGATCTCACTGGCCTACAATGGCTATTGACTATTGATCATCATTAAAACTCAGTATTTGTGCATTAAGATTAAAGTATTAAAAAATCATTTGAAACTGGTTATTATACATATTTTAAAAATCCATGCCCTAATGATAACAGAAGACAGAAACAAAGGTTTCGTTCCTATTTATTCCTCCACCTCCCACAAGAAGTCATATATCAAATATGAGTTCAACAACCCTTTAAAAGCTGTCATTATGCTTTACAGACTGTCCTTATTTTCAGATCCTACCTTTCTGTGAGGAATGAAAAGATGATACTTCTGCAAGTAATTTTACAAACAGGGATAGGGCAGTTCTTTAAAGTCAGAGGGAGATTGGGTGCATCAGTCCTTACAATTTAGAGACATCAATTAATGTCCCAATCTCTAGTTATATGTGCACTATTATATCACACTGCAAGCTAAAGGCTTTGCATAAAATAATGACACAATATAAGCCAAAGTACAAATTCCAAACACCAAGGTTCTAATAGCCATATGCTTGTGCTGTACCTGCTGAGTACAGGCAGTACCCAGAACACTGGCTCAGTCCCATCATGTGAAAAGGTTGAAAAGTATTATTTATTACAGATATTGCAGCAACAGGAGGAGATAGATATGCTTGAACAAAAAAAGCAAACCTGAGGACTGAATGAAAAAAATCTACACCTATCTGCACTCCACAAAATTTATATTACACTGTACTAAATTATAAAATAGGAGTATCAGGTGCAGTAACAAAGCAGAAAATAGAAGGTATAATTGTAAAAAATACAAATGCCATGGGGAAAAAATAGAGCTTTTAAAAAAGTAAAAATAAAAGGTTTATATAGTAGGCTATTGACCCAAAGTTTGCTATGATAAATCCTATTTTATTGCTAAGCTTAAGCCTATCTAAATTGTAAGGCAAGGGAAAAGGACTCCTACCCATCACTCTCCTGACTCATTAATAAGTGTGACTGTGTGTTTTGGCTTTTTATTCTCTTAAGCCAGTAGCAAAGGTCAGCAGTGGTACCAATTTCATGGAAAAAGGGAGGACTGAAGGAGACATACACGTGTCCTTTACAGGTATACACAGGCAAAGGAGAGTTTTATGTGTTTCTCCCTCTAAAATTACAGTAACATCAGTAAAGCAGGAAGATAAAAAGAAAATATAATCTTGTAAATGAATAAAAATACGTGAACAGTTTTATTACAGAACTACTGGTCTATCTAATGTCACTTAACTGTTAAAATAATAATTAAAACCTTGTATCTTTACAAGGTTCTACAGAGGAAAAGCAAGCATGTTCTATATGATGTTTACTGCATTATTTATCACTTTAGAGATGAAATTACCTCGAAGTGTACTTTGGAGAAGCCAAATTGATTTCCTCCTCCTGGTAAATACAAGTAAAGCTATATTCTGCCAGCTCCAGGGACATCAGCAGAACAGTTTCACCACTGTAGCTATATGTCTGTCAGTGTTTGGCTACAAACAAAGCTGACAAAGTTTGTGAGGGTATAATGCAGAAGCTCATAGTCTGAAAGTATAGAAAGACTGAGTGTGTTTCAGCAATAGGCAGACAGGAGGGGGGAAAAAAGTTATTGGAAATTCCACTGCCCCTAATTCTATTGCCTCTTTGGTTCTTTCTTCCTTGGGAAGTTTGCAGTGTATGGATTTTTAATGTTAATAAAGGTCCAAGGAAGTTCCACTGAAAAAATAAAGAAGACATTTACAAGAATAATATTGACAGATGTATAACGTCCTGGAACAAAGAACTAAAGAAAAAAACACTTCCAGCGAAGAGGCTTCTGTTGCACCCAAGGCAACCCAGTATAATATAAAACACGACAATTCTAAAGGAACTTTTCTTCCACTAGATAAGGCATTTTCAGAGACTATCCTCTTCTTGAGAATCACAAAACAAGTAGTTCACAAATACTGGATTTTTCCAAAAAACAATTCATCAAAAGCTGAAACTGCCATACAAAGGAGTTATGACCTCATCTGAATGGAGGCAAAGTGAGTCATTAAAAGGAAGATCTAATACAAGCCAGATTTCCTGCCTAGCTTCCTCTGACCTCTGTTGGCAGAGCTATTTTCTTCTTGTATTAAAAAGCATGTCTAGAAATTGTCCAAGCTTTGTCAGGGGAACACAACTGACATGCTTGTACAGCACAAGGCTCACATCAGCTGTTCTCATCAAAGCACAGACTCAACAGTTCTCTAATTGCTACGACTATGGGGGAGTCCTCAAACCCAGCTTAAAAATCTCACCCTAACAGCAACCCAACAAAATCCTATTGCTTAGGATTTTTAGCTTTCTTAATCATCTTTCTAATCTTTAATATAAAAGATCATCTTGTCATGATTAAAGTCTTACAGAAAATTGATCCTAAGCCTAATATACTACCTTATCCACACAACAGATTGTGCTGTGAATTTATCTTACACCTTAACACTGAAATTCCTGACATCCATTCAGTTAACTAAGTTCTCTCCTGTTATCATAACGTAACATCTTGTGAGATAACCCATACCTGAATGGTTATTTTCTATTGAGAGTCATCTTACACAGCCATGTATCAAAACAAACATTTATTGTTGTTCTCTAATACTCTCCTGTTGGGTGTTTACATGGCTACGGACAGGTTTGAGATTATTGTGTTGGAACCTATTTCCATGTGACAGCCGCAGTGCAGATACTTGTCAATACACTGGTGTTGAATGCTAATCACCACTACAGTCTGGGAACAATTGCCAGTGATGTCACTTATCACTAGGACGAACAGAAAGGCCTTAATTGCCTTATCATGTGCTTTGTCCTTCCTGTTGGAATGGCTAGAAAACACTAGAAAATACAAGAAGGGATAAAATAATCATAGACCTGTATGAGTCTCAATAGTTAATAATAAAAGCAGTTCCAAAAGTCAATTAAGGAACTCATTACTCTTCTTCATATATGCAGTTCTGATGCTGTTCAAAAAAGGTCTTGATTACTTGTATGAAAACTGAATTGAACACCGGTTATGAATAAAATACATTAAAATATGTAATTTGGGATACAGACAGGACACAAAGCATACATGTCATTTAGCTTGTGAATTTAGCTACACTACTTGACAATATTCTCATAGAACAACTTTCTATAAACAAGTATTTTTAGCTATCAGAAAGTCATTTAAAGTTTACACTATAATTCTGATAAAATCCATAGAACAGATGCAAAATAGGTGCTTCTCTTATGCTAATTAACATGCTCAAATTGTTTATCCTGTAAATAAAAGCACTTCTTCCTTTTTCTCTAAATAATGATCATCACAATGTACTTAAAATTAAAAAAAAAGTGTGAAAGAAAAGAAAAATAGTAAGAACCCTTTAAAAAAAATCTTTGCACTCATTTTCAAAACCTTCTAATTAATGAAAATAAAATACTAAAATTAAGAGAGAGGGAATAAAAGCTAAACAGAGCTCATAAAACATCCCTAGCTGTCGGCAAAGATTTTATCTTTGTCATTTAATGATGATGAAGCCAAGTAACTGTTGCTGGAATGGAAGCAGACTGATGAAGAAGGCTTTCAAATTGAAGTCAAGGATATCACAACCTGTATTTTTCTTAATAGTTCCTCTATCTGTACAATTTCTTTCTAAATTCCATTACTTTCTGTATTTGACACCTCCTTCAATAAATGCCATGTGTTCATCAAAGGTATAGTGCTTTAATACGCTTCCATTCACATGAAATTGTTTGTTCATACACCACCAAGTTCTAAGCCATTCAAAAAATATCAGAAAATCAGTAATTAATAACAGTGTTAACTTCCAGGGGAAATTTGCTTGTGAAGGAAATCTTTCTCATATCTGATGTTATTTATGCAAGTTCTGATAGCAACATTCAGCTAACTGAAACAGACTGTGGGAACTCTTGGCATATACTAAATACTTACATTAATTGAACATAAAATACATTAAGTTTATCAGTACATCAAAAATAAATAAGGTATTTTTAAAGCATGAATAAGTTCTAAAAAGGATGGTATGTAGCAATTTTTACCATTTTCATAGGGAAGACAAAGATAATATGATAACTTGTGGACACAATCAACTGGGCATTAAATTTTCCAATTAAAATAAAAATAAATTAGTATAATTAACAGGCTGCTAAAAGGACAGTGTATGCATTTAAAAATATATTAATTAAACTTACTTAGATGTGTTTAGCATGTTTTTAGAGAGATTTAATTTTATTTCATTCTTCATCAATAAATTTTCATTTAAAATACTTTTATATTTAAATAAAGCTCCTATGTTACTGTCCACAAACACATTTCAAAATTCTGCAATAAAGAAGTCTGTTTGCCATTCCTGGGTTGAATTCCAGCTATTTAAGCATGGGTTTAGGGGTAATTCTACTATAATTTAAAACCGATCCAGGAAGTAAATACGTGTGTGCATATATACACAAACATATATAAACCAAGAGTTACTCTGTCTAGAAACACACCAGTTTTGTAAGCTTGCAATTTATCAAATGGAAAAAATAAACAAAACCAACTGTTTTATTTTAAAAGATACTTTGCTTTCATCCGAGATTTTAATGAAGCCCACCAAAATAAATTAAAAGAAGCAAAATATTTTCCATTTACTTTTCCAATTTCTAACAAGAGTTAGATATCTATGGTTATGGGTGTATATATGTGAATGAACGAATAAATCCTTAACCCACCATATCTTTTTCTCCACTTTGCAAGCTGTCACCCGTGAAAAGTATGGTGTAGATGGTAGGATGATACTGTACCTGATTGGCTCTGGAGGTGGTCATGGGATCAGATGGAGAGGACTTGGTGGTAGTTGGGGAAGATGGCAATGTCTGGGAACAAAGCAGTTCAGGAGCAAATCAACCTTTACAAGCCTTAGACTGAACAGTTAAAAAAATAAATAAACCAACAAAATAACATAACTAGAAAATTAAAAGAAATAAAAGATGCCTAAGACAAAAATCTTTCTCCTACTCATTGGAACTTAATGGAATTTAAAGTCAATTGGATAAATAATGCATGTAAATATGCATGCTTGTGCATGTAAAAACAAATTCATGACTTGAAATCAAGATGGTGAACTCACATAAATACTCAAAAATATGCTGACCACATGAGGAATATATTCTTTCCTCTCTCCTCCTCTTGGGGAAAATGAAGACTATAAGTAAAAAAAAATTCCAGCAAGTTCAATGAGCATACTAGAAACAGTTATCAGTCTATGAACAAACAGGGCCAATGTCTGAAAGAAGATAAAACACATTTACTCTGGCACTTTATAAAGCACCACTCTACAGCAAGGACTTATAGCCAGCAAACTGTGTTCCATACCTTACAACAGTTACGCTGAAGCTACTGAGTTTTTGGCAATATACTAACTGCTAAAATATTCACTGATCTTTTTAAATCTAGAAGCAGGTGGAAAAAATGTAAGCATCAATCTCATGATGGATGAACATGCAACTAATACCTTCATAACAAATAGCTACAAAATATTTATGATTCATGTTAAAAACGTTCATTTAGTTGAGCAAAGGTCAATAGCTTGTTATGGTTCTGTGTTCAAAATAAACACAAAAAAGAATTAAGAGTCATATTTATTGATCATCTTTTCTAAATAATATACATATGCTTAACATTAATTCTTGAACATATTAAAAAAGCACTGCTCTGTTTAAAAATTTTATATACACATTTCTCCTTTAAAAGTGTTAGATCGTGACAGAAAAACTCTTCTTTTCTTTTTATAAATGTAGTAAAAAAGTAAAATTCCAAATTTCAAAACATAACATACAATACTTATTCAAAGCATGTTTTTGACATCTTTGCAATATATAAATATTATAAAATATCAAAAATTACACTACTTTTATGTCAAGAAATAAGTGTTAAAGTGCTATACAATGGAATTTATCATATGCTCATATAGTTACTAACCAAAACTATTTAGAAACAAAAAAAGCAAAATTTCACACTTTCAGCAGTTCTGTTACTTACAATCATTGACAGTCCCTCATAAAATAGGTATACATACTTTTGCACTAAAATTCTTAATGCATATGAGAAAGCTGGGACACTGTAAATGCATAAAGTTGTGTATTAGCAAAATACGGCCTTGTACATATGCACACACAAATATTTTAGATGTATGTTAAACAGTATGAAGATCCATTTTTCGTAGTTTGTACATAACAGGCAGTTAAAACAGAAAAAAATCAAACCTTAAGAAACAGATCCCTGTTTTGTGCTTCCAACTTGTACCTCATTGCAAAACAATAAAAACAAACAAAAACAGTTTAAGCACCAACTGGGACTCTTCCGTGATGGCTATGTAGAAAATACTATCATGCATAGGATATTATGTTGCTAGGCAAACTGCTATTGGTCAGCAGGCACTATGCATTATAAAAATCAAGGCAATTATAAAGGATTATCCCGTGTCTTCATGTACTAAACATGGGACCATCATGAGGGGCTAGAATTATTTAGCAAAAGATGTGTCTGATTCCACAGTAGTACATGGCTAAGCTTCTTCAGCTATAGAATTATACTTCTGATTTTAAGGATATAATACAGTATTTCTCTTACCAAAGTCTGAAATTGCAATGAACTGATTTTTATCATTTAAGGCTAAACAGGAAAAAAAAACCAAAAACCAAAACAACAAACCAAACCCAAAACAAAACAAAAACCCAACCAAAAAGAATGGAGAATTGTTTACTATCCCAATAGGTTTTCTTTATTATAGCTAGGTATTAAACTTCCCTCCTGAAATCCCCAAAAGAAAAAACAAAATTGCTAATATATTTTGACTAAAATATTTCAGAAAACTGATAGTTTGTGTTATCTACACCACTGCTAACTAGGGTATTTGATACTGTATGTTGTTTTGGTATGCTAGGTTGCTTATTAAAAAAAAATAGTTTGTTCTTCACACTTGTTATTAAACCTAACTAGTGGACTTATAGGGAAATATGTAGAACACTGGATAATGACAATCACTGATACTACAGATGATTTAAGAAACTAGAAACATCTTAGATTTCAATTAATATCAACCTTTCTAAAGCACAGAAATATATGGCTGTGATGAAAAAAGGGAGTGATGATCATTTCAGGTGACTGTTGAACTATAACATCTATTACGTAGAGGCATTTCATTATTTATTTTAGCAAAAGTCTGTTTAAACACAATGGAAAAAAGAGATTAATAAATTTAAAAGCAAAGACTGTATTAATGAACAAAAATCAACTATGAAAAACACCTTTTACTCCAAAATAAATGGCTTAATACTGAAAATAATAGTTTTTTGTCTTGTGTTTTTGGTGCTTTATTTCTTTGTATATCAGGTTGTTTATATTTGAGGCTTGATCTGTCTTACATTGTTTACTGACATAACTACATTTATTTTTTCATATATATATGTATACACACACACATATATATAAAATAATTGACAGTGTTTTGTAAAATTTTATCTCTTTTCATCTAAACCATGGTGAAATTAAATTTCTCTGTTTTCTAAAATACTATTACCTTTCCTACTACCTATGAGACAATTAATGAGTTACAGGTGAGAGTGTGTTGCTTGTTCCAACTTTACACTTCTAGAACACGTATTTGAGAAAAGAGATCTTAAATACTTAAAAAGGAGCCTAATTTTAGAAAGAAAATTCTGTTTTAGTCATAGTTGAGTTGTAGTATCTTCTGAAGGTCCAAGAAAATACTACTACTTTTTTGTGCTCAAACACTGACTATACTGTGAGAGACTTCTCTCAGGGAGCACAACACACTAAAGGGTGTGCAGAAATATGGTCAAATCATCACACTTCTATTCTTGGTATTTTTTGATTAAGAGAGTGAAGTTATAGCTGTACCATGGTGGTACAGATTACATACAGTCCATCTGCATGGTGTTTTAAAAGGTCTCAAGAGTCCTCTTTTCATTGCAATGACACCCTTATATATATATTTATGCTAAAGAAATTTCAGTACTTACACCATGGGTAATAAATAATAAAATGCGTACTGTGCTGAGACAATTAACTTAATTCTCAGTATTTACTAGTGTAAAAATATTCAGGACTAGAAAGAAAAGGCAGAAAATGAAATATTGTTTGAAACAGGGTTACACCCGTGAAAGCATAGAAAAAGCATCATTTAAATGTGAAGGTGAGACTACTTACAGCTTACCAATTTCTAGTTTGTCAGTACAGAGCTTGCCAAACAAAGGAGGTCTTAGTAATAACATTACCTGCAATAAATAACTATTAAGACTAACCTAATACTGAGTTTCAGTCCTGCATATATTAATATTGGTGCTTTTAATCACTGAAATTAGTGAGATAAAACTGATTTGCTTAAGTCAATATTTTAATGCACATTAAGAAAAGGCGTTATCTTTGAAAAAAATTGTATTTAACAGTTTAATACTTTCTGCAGCTAAAATGAGAAACAGAGAGCACTGCAAGGCTCTACTCTAAACAACCTAAAAGACTGACATACCAGACTTTCAACACTATCAGAGATAAGCCTTTCTTAACTTCTTGCTTTGCTAAACAGAGAATCTTTTTCACATCTGCTGTGATCTCCTTTAATCTGTAACTCTGAATGAAGATTCTTATCTTGGAGATGACTGTTGAAATATATAACACATTTCAAAAAATAGAATTTGGATAAAGAAGTAATAATCAAGGATTAAGAATTTGCTTAAAAATCAGACTGTAAAAAGGCTACTTTGATGACTTTGGTGATCTAGCTTTTCTTCCTACCTTTTCATTTCTGTAAAGAACAAATAAAATAAATTTTGATTATATTTCAGTCTCTTTGTATTTGATTTTTGTTTTGTGTGGAAGAAGAGACAGAGTATAGGGAAATACAAAAAGACTAAAAGGTAACTCATCTGTATCTATGAACTGCTGGAAGCTGACTTTGAGAAAAGAAATAACTATGGTTAAGCATAATTGTGAAGAAAGATTATCTCATGTTTTGTCAAAGACAAGAAGGAATAAGAAGTTTGAAGCAAACCACCAGGTGCCATTTGGATCACCAGAGCAGCTCTGGATGAAAGGAACAATCTAGAATTAATCTTACAGTAAAAGGGACAAAAAAGAATAAGGACCTCCTGTTTCTTCAAAAGTTGTCACAGTAACACAGAACTACTACAAGATCTGGTGCTGTCACACAGAAATAACAGTAAACTGAAGTATGTAACTAGGCACAGCCATGAGAAATCCTGTAAGATACGGGTTTAAAAGTCATTCTAGAAGAGAAGGTTACCTTTTTATTCTGGGATACTTTGGGATTCAGAAAGATACACCAAAACTACAAAACCATCAGAAGGTACAAAAGAACTTTAACACTTTCTTAAGAACCAAAATACTACTGAAAATTTATGCAAAACTGAATGCTGCTGTTCATCCCCCAACTAGACATTTTATTCTCATTCCACTTTTGAAGCACAGAAGAGTTAACAAACAGCTACAAACTTGACTTGTATTCATAAACAAGGTTTTGCATAAATACTGAGATTATATTCAACACTGCTGAAATGAAATAGAAAATAAAACTAGTGATCTGCCAGCAGAATTAAGCACATGAGGGACAGGATGAAGTATACATATTTTTATGGAACACTAAACTCTTGCCACTGCAAACTAAACAGCTTTTGGTTTTGTTTTTTTTTTTTTGTTCTGGCAACTTGTGAAGACCACTGCATATCTTACTATGCAGAATGATAACTGGTGCAATTCTTCACCTATGTTCACAAGTGAAAGAAGTTTATGAGGAGTTTTTAACTTGATGAAAAGACACTGTGATCTATGAAACTGATCATTTTTTGTTTAAATGAAAACTGTCATTTTCTCATATTCTCCAGTTTAGTAAGATTCATCTAGGTGTCAGACTTTTGTCTTCAATGGATGATAAAGAAAAGAAAGGCTTCTCAGAAGGGAAAGACATTTTACAAAACCCATGAAAGTTTCTTAAGGAAGAATCTGAGAGTACTGGTGGATTAAACCTGAATACACCCAGCAATGTGCACATGCAGGCCAGAAAGTAAATTGCACCCTAGACTGTGCCAGAAGTGTGTCTAGGAGGATGAGAAGTGGTTCTGCCCCTCTGCTCTAGTGCGACTCCACCTGCAGTGCTGCATCCACCTCTGGGGCTCCCAGGATAGGAGAGACAGAGATCTGCTGGAGAAGATCCAGAACAGAACCACAAAGACCATCAGTGACTGAAGCACCTCCTTTATGAAGACAGGCTGAGAGAATTGGCATTGTTTATCCTAGAAAAGGATAAACAGGAAAGCTTGGAAATTTTATAACAGACTTTCATCACTTAAAGGGGGCCTATAGGATAGATTGGGACAGACTTTTTATCAGGTAGAATAGTGACTTGACAAGGGATAAGGTTTTTAAACCAAAACAGGTAGATCTAGATTAGATATTAGGGAGAAACCTTACTGTGATGGTGGTGAGGCACTAGAAGAGGTTGACCAGAGAAGCTGTGGATGATCCATACTTGGAACTGTTCAAGGCCATGTTGGATGAGACAACCTGGTCTAGTGAAGGGTTCCTGGCACTAGCTGATCTTTAAATTGCCTTCCAACTAAAACCATTCCATGATTCTATGAAGTCTACTGAGCCTTTATAGTCTGAAGAACTCAGTCCAAACCAACAATTCCCACCTCCATTTAAGTCAATATTTTCAGCTGCGCATTCTTAAACTCAGGTTCTATATGGGCATTTGAAAGCAAAAGTTTTTATTTAAAAATTATTAAGCTTTCTTTTTTGTTCTTGATCAACATTTCTGGAGTAAAAGCACTTGTTTTCAATAGAGGAACATGAAATTACAAATCTGAATTCAGATATTAACTTTTGTAGATTTTGAATAAAATAATATGGGAGCATGATTAATAAACAGAAGTTCAACTCATGAGACATTAATTATCTACTGAAAAAGCTGGAGCAAAACTGGTTCCAACGAAAGCTTTAACTGGAAGTTCTACATGTGAAAGTTTTACTCTAGATTTACAAGGAGGAAATTCTAAATCCTTTTCTATGTTTTAAGACCGAAACACTTCATAGAATCAAAGAATGATTCAGGTAGGAAGGGATGTCAGAAGGCCAAACAGTGTCAACTCCTGCTTGAAGCACAATTATCTTTAAGGTAGGTCTTCTTTCTTTCCATAAAATGCACAGTTCAGCAACGGCCATCTCTGTTTCCATGTGCTTCCTGGACAGGCTGCTACAACATCTGCTACCTGCTACAACTAAAACCTGGAAGGAAAATTCAACTAGCCTATAAAACAGTTGTAATAATTTCTGAAGTAGGTGATAAAACCAATTTAAGCAGTCTTTTCCATTGTTCCTAAGAGTTGCTATTAATTTAGAGGTGAAATTTAAAGATTGAGATGTCAATTACATAGACAAAACTCAGGCTCATCATCTCTTATGAAAACATTTTTTTGTCTCTGTGAGTTAAGATATGGTTTGAAAGAGTTTGTATGACACTAATTAATAAAGAGCAAAAAGGAGGCTAAATGCTCATAGCAGTTTCTGGAAAGAAAAAGGGGATAGGAACTAGTTGGTGATTGTTCAATGACACTTAGAAAGAGCAGATGGTTGACATTCATGGAGGTTGTCTGTGTTGTGTCAATATAAAAGATACAAACATTTGTCAATTAAACATCACATTTGTCAATTAAACATCTATCACACCTACTTGGAGGAGAGAACCCCCTGGTACCTACTGATAAGTCCAAAGGATTACGAGAGACAAAAAATGTACTGGAGAAGGCTTAAAAGGAAGCACATAGACTTGATTTCAGATATTCTGCAGCCAAAAGAGCCTAAGTTAAAGGGACAGAATGTTCAGAGAGTGATCCCATTAGTAAGGAGAAATGCCAGGCCAGGGTCAGCCTCTCTGTGTCCCATGCCTTTCCAGAAGACAGAAAGTGCTGAAATTCAGGTAATCAACAAAGGCTTTACCTACTGCCTTTCTTCATTGAATCTATAACCAGAAATTTTCTTTCTTAGCTCCCTTCCCTAGGGTGAGTGTTGATAAAGTGACCCAAGACAGAGAAATTCTGATAGAGAAATGAGAGCTGCATGCTCATATAGACATGAGTGGCTTTGTAAGAATTCAGCTACTGGTATCTTTATTCATGGGGAGAAAAGTACATCTTCTCTTCGACTGAAACATTTTAGGAGTTCCTAAGTGAAGGTAAGATTTACTATTTCAAATCAACTTTAAATTTTCTTCCATCTGCAATGGAATACTTTGTGGCCAGTGTTCTTGGGCAGCATTCTAAGACACAAAGAACCATGTAAAATTCTGTGTAAAAGAAGTTAAAAATATTAAGGCTTATTTAAAAAAAATTTAAAAATTACTGGTTTTAAAAATTTTACTAATAATTGTAATAAAATTGTGATATTTGTGCTCCCAATAAAATAACAGCACTAGAGTTCTAAATCACGGCAACTTGTTATAAAATATTATTCTCTTAAATTTTTAAATCAAGGCATTATAGTTTTCATTAAAGTACAGTATACTCTGACACTGAAGGACAGATTAATTCACTTCAAATTTTACCTAAGAATTTTAGCTAACAATTCCATATCTTGGTAAAAATAATGGATTTTAGGTTTGAGTCAATTTTAGATTGAGTCAATATTTATAGTATATTAATTTATCATGAACAAATATTGCCTCATTAAAAGAGAATTGAAACAATTCATTGTGGTTAAAATTGTTTAACATATGCACATGCATATCCCCAAATATTTGAAGTTATATTATGCACCTGTACGTATACAAGTAATATATTTATATTTTAAGATCTAGAGCTAATATACATTGTACTTTAGTCTTAACTTCATTAGCAGTGACTGAATCCACTAATCCATCCCTCCAGAATTTAACTGAACTTACTGTTTCAAACCAACAAACCCCAAACCAAACAATTTTTTAAAAAAGAGGAAAAAAATTAAAAATAAAAAAATAAAAACAAACCAGCAACAACTGAACAACCAAACCAACCAATCAAAAAAAACCACCCCAAAATAAAAGAAAAACAACCTCAACAACTTTGCAAATACATTTTCTGAAGAAATAGTGTGGACAACAAGATATATCATCTTCAGACACAAGAGAGTTATTACTTTAGGCATTGCACTAAAGAGCTCTCTAATCTAGTTTCTCAGGATCTTACTGACTTACCTAAAAAACTAGCATCATTTCATTTCAAAAGGGGAAAAACACTTTTTATTGTAAGAGAGAACATTCATTTCCCACTGGATTAAGAACTGTTGACATAAAATCCAGTATTTTACCAGCAGAAAAGCCACTCAAAATATAGCTCAATTTCAGATTTTTCTCTTTCAGGCATAATCATTTTCATGTCTAAAAATTGAGAAACTAATCCTATAAAATTGGGGGCTTTCTTTTTAGTATTTTCTTATAAATTATCTAGAGTAATTTGTATGTAAAATTACTGCATAAAGAAAAAATAAATAGCAGTAAATATGAGAAATCATGTAAATGGTTTATGCACAGTTTTATCCATCTAAAGTAGTCTGTTGCAAACTCTACCTGTTCAAAAACATCTTTATATAAGCATGTCACTGCATACAAGGTAAAATAATTGCACACAGTTACCAAACTATAGAAAACTAAACCTTGCCAGTGTAGAAGGACAAAACCATCCTTTCCCACATAGGATAGGTGAGAAACTAAAATCTATTCTCTACAGGATAGAGAGACAAGACAAAATTTTACTGATGTTCACTCCTTTCTTCATTCTTTTCTTATTCAATACAATGGAAAAAAACTCTAAATCCTCTATTGATGCATATTTCCCATTCTCCTTGCAGAGCAATTTTTTAAAAATTAAGATTTGTATGGAAAATCAAAGAATAAAGAACTAGGGCAATAATACCTTACAAATAGTTTTTGCAGTACCCAAAGAATTTGAATGAAGCCAGTAAAAAACAGGCAAAAAAGATGCCAAAAGTAACACCAAATGAAATTGTAAAAAACTTCCAAAGCAAATAATCTTTATGTTATCAAGTTCTTACAGGTAAGATTTTAAATTATCTAATTTTGGGTCTAAAAAAAAAAGTTACTTTTTTTTCTTTTATTTATATACATAAACACAGAGAACATTCAGTTAATCTGTGATTTTTAGTAACACTTTAAATTTACATAGGGGTCACCATTTAAAATTAAAATTCAGCAATCTTTAACTAAGACCTAGAGGTCTATTATCACCTTATACAGTAAAGAAAAGTTTATGAAAGAAACACATTAGAGCATGGCATTGGAATTTATAAAATACTGTCTAAAAGAACTGCTGAGAAACATAGAACGTGTAAGTACAAGGAAAAAAGAGTACCAGCAAGTTAATGAAGTCTAAAATAACATTTTTTTAAAGAACATGTTACGTTTACCCCTTCCAGAACTAAAGTTTTAAGACCTCTAAGGAGGTGCTGTGACTCTCTATTCCCAACCAAAAACTCACTTGTTTGATGCGGTCTGGGTTAACAGTGGTCTGAGGCTGTAGAATGCTGACAGGCTCTGTCTTGGCCACATTCTGAGGCATTTCTCGAATCTTCTCTGCAATGAAGCCATGAACTGCATTTAGTGCTTCGACTGTTCCCTGGATCAGACACACCCGCTCTGTAGTACCTGCAAGAAGCAAAAGTCCATCTGAATGATGTGGACTCTTCAAGACCCCACAAACTGCTTCATTTGGGGCACAAAGATGGCACACAACCGCAATGTGGCAAAACCAGCGAGCAATACAATGAGAGATTTCTGAAAGATAACGTACTGATGATGTGAAGATATTTTAAACAACTCCTACTGGTGTAGTTCCCACAGTCACTACTAACTTTTCAAGTCACCCTGGATATCATCCGTCAAAATACTCATAAATTCCTTCCAAAATGAAATTGTTCTGTTTGCGCTACAAGAAATCAACACCAGTTCTTATCTACTGATCTCCTATTTAAAAGCATCTTACAGGATGGCTAAAGATGGATGCAGAAATGTGGAAAAATACTTGATTTTTTTTGTGATGAGACTGATTTTAGATGATCAAATGGCTTTAATGTAGAGCAAACAGGGACTATTTTACATATGGGGTTACAGCTTGATACAGCCTCACTAAACAAATAATACACAACCCTCCAGTATCAATCGTAAGGATAAGGGTATGACACTTCACTGAAACAATCCATGCTCTCTATTCCACATATCAAACAATTTAAATAGGTTCCAGAAAATCAGTTTTGACTTCAAAACCAGGATCTGACTTCTTGTCCAGAAATTGGAAAAAAACTCCTCAAACTCCCCAAAACCCAAAAGCAACTTAAAAATGAATATTGTAGTTCCCAATTCCATTCTGCAGGAATACCAACATAAGACAACATACATGCTCAAGTAAAATTGCTTTAAAATTTCACATAATACATACTTCAAAAACACATTCTTCACACTTCCAACATACACAAGTTTTTGATATTCATTGCCTCACTCTTTTCTTCAAATACCATTAGAACAGTTCTACTAACAAAGACAATTATAACATGAACTATCAAGATATCAGTGTATTCTTAAAAATATAGTAATACCATATCAACTGATTATTGTTGCAAAGATAAGACAGATACATATCTCTATTCAATATCAGTGCATATTTTGCTTCAAGACTATGGAGAGTGGGAGCAAAATAACAAGTCTGAGTCATGGAATTAGCACAAAAATAAATATAATTTTTTTGATTGATATACCCCTAGTAAATACTATTGATAAGGCCACAAATTAACATTTTCTCACATAGAATTCATTCACTCTACCTAAGAAAATGAAAATGACAATGTAATGATGTGGCAAACACTAACAAGTCTGCAACAATTTCTGAAGTTCACCACATGTTGGTTGGTCTCATTTCCACTGTACAACTGCATGGAATCACATAGATTAATGGAACAGAGTGGTAAGCAATTTTACCCATAAAATTTCCTTCCCATCAATTTTATGTTTATACAATTTATATACACTTTTATAATCATAAAATATGCTCCTTACAAGAGCGCAACAGAGACTTTAAGAGAGAGTTATATGGTAACCTTAGGAATTTCCAAGAAAAAAACCTATGTTTTATTAGTTAATGCTCTTCACCTGCTTCTGTGGATGATCTCTAATATTAAATATTTTATTACCTAAAGATGAAGGAGCACACTAAGAGCCTTGCCTGCTCTTAAGATAGCATATTCACATATATTTAAAATCTGATTTTTATCTTAAGTATCAGGCAATACTAAAATTCAACACTGGTAGAAGCACTACAGCAAAAAATGACAGAATAAGAAACACTTTTTTTTAATGTATATCAAAATATGATATTTAAAAATAATTAAAATTAGGATTAAAACATGTCAACCAATATTTCAAAATATGTCAGATTATTAATCCTGGACATAAAATATAAAATTAGAATGCTTACACTCTTAACTGCAAGTTATAAAAGTCTCCCAATCAAATGCATATTTCTCAAGAGGAAGCCTTTAAAAATATTTTTGTGACTTCTTACAGCATCTTTTCAACGAATCAGCTTCAAAATACGGATGGATTTTCTTTTCCAAGCACTCTATCAGAAAATGGAGTTTGACTGACATGAGTGAAAGTCACCAGAAAAATGAAACTTGGTTCCTAGACAAAGATTTCTTAATGCCTTTTTTCTTTTCCTTACTTGGCTCCCTCTCCTTTTGCGAACATCGCCTGTGGTTTGTGTGTAAAGCAACCCAGCTCAAAGAAAATGCTCTGGGGAGTCTTTACAAGGTAGTATTAATTGTCTCCTAAATGATGAGATGTGAGGTGGACTGATCAATGCAGCTAATGCAAGTGTTCTCTAGGTCAGCAGACAACACACTGAAACAAAACACAGATCGGGTTACGGCCAGCTATGGGAGTCTCATTCAGAAAGCACTTAACAGGGATGACTTCTGTCAAAACACTGGCATGGAAAACAGTCAGTGCTAAATAGGAATTTCGTTAGACTTGACACTAAATCACTAAAGGGTATTTTGTAATCTGTGTTATTTCAGAAGGAGCAGCATAACAAAAATATGCCGCATGTCATACTGCAGACCAAACATGCTACATTTCAGTATGTATAAACCAGGACGTAGTAGCAGAAATCACTGTTCCATGAAAAAATATAATTGTGCAAAAACACATCTCACACTGAGTTAAAGTTTTAAATTGCACATTTGCTTTGATAGTCATATGCACAAAAAAAAATTAAAAAGGTGGAAAAATTGCACACCTGTGGTTTTGAATTGTCTTAATCTTTTTGAAGCAATGCTGTCATATTTCTTCACACCTGTAATAGCTTTGCATTCAGATAGTAGAGTACAATAACTTACAAGAATTATGCAAAAGAAAAATTGCCAGCTAAATGACCAATGTGTATAGCAAAAATAAACCTATTAATCACTAACACTGGTGAAATTTCTGCCATTTTAAGAGCTTTTAGGCTCCATTAGTGTAGGAATTAAAGTGTCAGATTGCTTATAATTTTCAGTTACCAGTTTTATCCAATCCTATTTTTCATATTTCAGTGAACAAAAGCTCAGCCATCTATATATACACTTTTTGTCATAAGATTTTCAAAATATGTACTTAAAATACATATCTAATTTTTGAAATAGCTGACAAAGAAAACCAAATTACCAAAAATCATTGCCCTTATTTACATTGTGTAAGCATAAGCAATATAAAAATAATGTCTTTTTAAAAATTATTTACAATTCAATTAGGTGCTATGGTCATGTATGCATACTGCCTTTTATATATAAAGATATAAAGCATATACAAGAGAAGATTAATTTTGACACAGATAATGGCTAAATGTAGAATACGTGACCATCATCCCTGTATATTAAATCAACCCAGAAAAACATGTTTTTATGTATGTTCAATAACAACAGTCGATGGTAGAAATTTGCATGTGTCTATAAATTGGAAAAAAATACCTAAAAACACACTGCTGATGTTTCTACAATCATTTACTGTTTATTTTTTCTAAGGAACACAAATATTTTTCAGCAAGTGTAGTGCCATTTCTTTCCCCGTACATTAGAATCCAAATTCAGTTTGCACATGTGGGTTTTAACTTTTTATTATCAAATAAGAGGCAGAATCTAAGTGCACAAAAAACCCTGTCTGTACACTCACCAAAAAATTTATTTGTTAAACCATCAAAGAAAAAAAGGAAACCTTTACCTATTTCTTTTAGTTTATTTTGTTTCATTAATGGGGGGCATCTTTGGGCCCTTTTTTTTATATGGCATTAGATAGAATATTTCTTTTTTCACTACAGTTCCATGGGATATGGAAAAGTAAAACCATTACCAGGCATCACACAATTTACACGAAATTTACAGGAAACGAAACAAAAAAATCTTGATATCTAATAAATTAGGATTAAAACTTAAACAGGCTTGCAATAACTTTATTTTAAGAACTCATTTTTCTCCAACCTCATGTAACTATCTAAAATTTTACTTTTGGCAAGTATCCTTGGACACCACACTACAGATCATGGACATCACACTACACACACCACACAGACCATGATTTTTCTTTTTAAATGTTACTTACTTATTGGACAAGTGGTACAGCTTTTAATGCAGCAGTTAGAACAATTGGCAGGAGACGCAACAGGATAAATGATCCTGATGCTTTTGATGTTTGTATTTCTGTTCTATACTGGCACACATCTATTCATGGTTGCCACTAAAATTTAAAATGCTTACTTAAAGACTCTGATTCAAATGTGTAGGAGTTCTTCTGTACTCACAGAAATGCTCACTAAATGTTAAATGTGCTTCTCTATTTTTGGAAAATAAGAAGCATTTCTCAGTTGAAATGTTTTGGTGAATGCATGGTAACTTTCAGAAATCTCTGGCATTTATATGACTCTATAAACTTTACACTGGGCTTTTATGTCAATCTTAAAAAGAATTTGAAAACCTAAAAAGCAAAATGCAATAGCAGCCCAGTGTAATCCCAATACATCCACTAATTAAATCTCCTTGTGTTTTTCCAGTGTACCATGCCAATTTCTTTGATACTTAAAGGGAGTACCTTGTAGTGACAGAAGCCAAAGCTAAAGCCTTAACTAAGTGAAAGCTGCACTAGTCTCTCATCTGTTCATTTACATTAAGCTTTCTGTTTGACTACTCCCAGTACAGCACTCAACTAAACCCAATGTCCCATACATGTATTTCTGTGACCCACGATCAGCTGGCTGTTAGAGTAGCACTCTATATAACACCAGACTAATTCAGCCAAAACCTGATCTTGCAATCCCCTTGGCAAAACAGGACTGTGCTTTGATACTAATCCTAAGCAAACTAAAAATTGTCACTACCTTGCTTAACATGAAATTCTGATAAACTCTGTCTTGGATATAACTTTTCCACTGCACATTTGCATAAAGCCTCAGAAAACGAAAGTCATAAAATACTTTTTTTTTTTTTAATTCAAATGAATTAGAAGTATCTCACAAGGCCTTCAACAGATACAAAAAACCTTTGCCATACAAATGTTAAAATGTACAGTCTTAAATGCAACACGTAAGAACATCCCACAGATGTGTGAAGTGTTACAGAAATCTCAACTGGACAGTTTTTTCCTTCAGTTCTTATCTCTCTCCTATCCTTTTTACCTTTGTTTCTCAACAGAGAATGAACTGGTCTTAACACAGAGTCTGTATTCAGATTCCTCACTGACAAAAAGGCGTCTCCCAAAGCAACGCCTAATGATCTCAGACTTCCCAAACTGAAAGGGGAAACAAGGGCTGATAGAAATTCTAGGGCATTGATGTTCTGCTCTTGTTTTCATCCAGACAAAATAGTGTTAGAGCTGCTTGTCCAGGACACTCACACAAAAAAGTGTGTGTGCACAGGAAACCTTACTACCCTTAGCAGAAGAACCCGACTCCAGGTTAATAACACACCTTTCAGGCATGACATATGGACAGCCAGGCACATACGTGTGCACATACGTATTCATACCCACATATATACCAGTTTGTTTTACTTCAATAAGTGACAACTTTCACTAGAACTCAGATACTGAAATGGATTGACTTTAAAAATTCTGAAAAAATTATTAAATGTCTGAATACTCAGAGTTATATGAAAACAAGTTTACAATCCACAGTGACTTGCTCACAAGACTGAAATACATTAATCCAGGTTTACCTGGATAGTTATGACTAAAGAAACAGATTATTCCCATGTGAGAGAGAAAGCATGGAAATTAAAAAAACCTCAAACCTCATCATTATTAAAGGTTTAGAAGAGATGATGAGTCATCTCACAAAGCAAACAATCCCTTGAATATAAACTGTTTTGTTATGTATCAGCTACGGCTTTGATGATGATTTCCCAGGAATTTAGTTACACAAAGAGAGATGAAGTACTACTAATTATTACTATACTGTCATGTGTAAGAGACAGGATTACAACCTCTCTTTGTTTAGGAGTTATGAATAAAAAAATAAAGATGCCACTGCAAAAAAAGGTAATTGTCTCCAAAACCAAAGGAAAAGGCCAGCAGGTTTTTTTTCTTTCTATGGTTTTATGTAGGAGTGTTACTTAGATGAGAAACACTCACAGCAAAAGTATGTGTGCAAATTAATGCCCAAATGGCTGCAATGAAAGTGAACATACTCTAACTATGCTTTTGGAAAACATGTTTCTGGAAGACAAAAGCACTGGAAATAAAAAAGCCCTCAAACCATGGACAAAAGCACCGTACCTTCAATAATTCTGTTTATGGGAAGGTTTGTCTTAAAATATTATTTGTAAAATTATCTGTAACAAGTGGACTGCTGTTTAATCAAACAAAACCCACATGACTGAATCCATCATAGTATTTACAATAAAAAGGCAATATAAAACATAAAATTTAAACAAAATACAAATTAATTAAATTTTGTAATAATTAAATTAAAATCATTGCTATTTACATCTTCCCCCTAAAAAAAAGAAAAATCACATGAGTTTTGATGAGCCCCAAATTGCATGGTATTCTCTGCTAACAAAAAGAAATCTGCTTCGATTTTTTTCTTAGCAGTGGTAATATGGTTGATGGACTTCAGTATGCTTCTGATTTTTATTCAAAAGGAAATGGGCTCACCATTATGATACTTTCTAATAGTGGAATATAACAATCTGATTATTCGTATATTTTTTAGATTATCAGTGCATGGAATATTGCACAGTTAATATTTCTCCTTATTAGTAATGATCTAAATAAGTAAATATGTATTAAAAATCCAGTAGTGAAATTTGGTGAAAATGTCCAAGTCTATGATGGACAAAGCTTTCAAACTCATTAAAAACCAAGCACACACACAATACCACCAGAAGACCCTATCTACTGGAGAAAATAACTGACCTTATTTTTAGAAGATAACAGAAAGAAAAGAAATAGCATGTTTTTCAACATATCTGGAATGATTTTTTTTATTAACAAAAGAATGTGAGACTTTTTTCCTGCAAAGTAATGTTCAGTTGACAATTACTGCTTTTATACTACGTTATAGTAATATGAACCTTTGTTCGTAATGCCTCCTACACGTACAATTACCAAACCAAAGGGAAAAAACCACCCATTTAAACAGTAAAATATATACTCTGGGAAATTGTAGGAACAGATACATTTTGTAATTTAGAGTGGTAACAGCTGAAATCACCAACGAGCTTTTCTCCTTAAAAATATTTCTCAAGTTCCATAGTTTAAAAGCCAGTGAAAAGCTTTGGAAAATCCTCCTGGACAAGCTGAGCTGTTCAAGAAATCAAATCACAGAATACAATCATTGACATTTATTTGTTCAGAGGAAGCAAAAAAACTTTAGGTAAATGAACCATACTCAAAGTCTGGAGATTAGAAATTCTACTAAAATATTTGTGATTGCATGTATATTTTTTCCCATATATTGCAGTCAAACACTGACAGTGATCAGGGGAACATGATTTTTCGAGAGTATGCTTATTACTATTGAATGCTTTTTAAATTAAGTAATGATCCTGCAAGAAATCACCTTTATCTATAGCATTCAAGGGAAACTTTAGAGACAAACGTAATTCCAGGTATAAATAAAACGTAAAGAAACATGCTATAGCAACTGTATCATTAGAACTAGTCTACATAGTAGTCCAGAAATACAAGAGCGACAAGGATATGTACACCTTTTGCTTTCAGACTACCAATATTCTGTCAAAACCAGGATGCACTCCCGTTGAGATGCAGTCATTATAGCATACATCTGGAACAGGCCCGTACAAATACACATGCGCAAACAAAAAACACAATCTTTTTGTATCTAGCTCCTTCTTTTTTCATCTCTAAGTGCTAGCTTAATTCTATGTTCTGCTCATAGTAGATTTTATATGCTGTATTTTTAATTAAATCCACAGTTCCCCAGCAGCAGACTCCAGGTCAGAGTTTATATGCTAAGAAGGTAGGAAGAGTTTCTCATTACTGCTCAAACATTCAGTATGTCAAACTTATCTTTCCTTGTCTTTCTAACTCCTTCCTGATGGCCAGATTGTAACCCATTAGCATGTCCTGCTAATTTTGCTATGAATGGCATTAATCTCCCCTAAATTTAGTTTTCGAGAATTTATTCCTTGAGTCCAATGTAGCCGGGTAAGAAAGACAGGGATGTCCATGCACATCTGCACCTCATCCACATCTGGATGGAATCAGCCAAAAAAGAGAAGAAGTTCTCATCCTTAATTATACAAGGAACTATAGTTCAGATAAGATGGAGGGCTTCTCAAAGGTTTGCTACATACACACATAATACGTAACTCTGTTTTTCAGAGACAGATACAATATAAATAGCAAATCACTCTTCTTACTAAAGCTGTAATAATTACTATAGCAACATTAAAAACATTACCTGGGCGTAGGAAGAGAGCATTATGTAAAATGATTTTGGTGCTATAAGAGGTAAAATGAAGTTTAATAAAGAGATAGTTTCCTCAAAAACCAATGTCACACTCATTTCTGCCCACCAGAATATTTATATAAATTCATAAGTATTTTGTCATATAATATGTCGACAATAAAAAGGAGTACAAAATGTTATGTAGGCAGAACTGTTTCTAAATAGGACTCTTTCAAAACTTTTTGCACTGGATGACAGTTGCTCTTTCTCTACTTTTATGGCTACATGTTCTTTTTTCCTAAGCACTCAAAAATTCCTGCTTCACAGGTATTTGCTGGACTATTTTCATTCTTGTACAAAATTACTTTTAAAATAGCCAAGGTAGGCATAATGGCCCTGGGAAGTTCAGTACCAATGAGGATCAGATGAAGTGAACAAAAGATTCCCTGCCAGTACTGAGCCAGACAGAAGCCTTTTTGAAAGGCCAGTCATTTTGTGACTATTTTCCACTGTTTAAAAGAATAATGTAATAATTTAATATTTATACAAATGGTACAAGATTTCAATGTGTTTATTATTTTTATTACTGGATTTGAAGGAAGGAATCTGCATCTCAAAGGTATAAGAGTTTTTCCACAGCTTCTTTTTAAGAGTTGCCTCATGGGCTGGAATTTCTAATTAATCTGAGTAAGTTACTGATGCTCAGATACTCCTCCAGGTCCCTGCTGTGCAGTAACACAAGAATAACTTTACAGAATTAAGAACCTCACCAGTTCTTCTCCTCAATAGGCAACAAAAGACAAGTTCACCTCTAAAAATCAGACTCTTTACAGAGACAAATACATGTGAAATAGTCTCCTTTCTCTATTTGCCTGAGAGCTCATTTTTACAGGATGGCAGCAGACTTATAAATGAAGAATGTGAACTTCAGGAATGGTATCAAATCTGTGCTAACTGCCTGTATGAATTCTGTGCCAGGGATGGCCCTGCTCTTGACAATCTTTTGAGTCTGTTCCCTTCTCTAACACTAAACCAGGGATGCTCATAAAGCTGCTCTACTTCAGCAGCAGAGGAGCACAGCAGGTACAAGTGTTGGGATGCAAAGGAAGGAGGGTGCAGTCGCTATCCCTTTGCTCATCCCTTCTCCTCCAACTGCAGAACTTCTTGTTACAGGAAAGAAGTTGAAGCTCAGTAATTCTGCTGAGGGAAGACACAAATACTGACACTGTTCCAAAGGTCCCATACCACCTACAGGACTTGGAGCCTTTGGGATAGGCACTCCTGCAGCAGGATCACATTGTCCAGAAAAAGCTGGATTATTAAAGAGTATTTATGCTCACAAAAACTTATGATTTCTCATCCCTCAAAATAATAGCATCAGAGTGGGTGGTAGTGCTCTGATATGCTTTTTTAATATTATTGTGACAGTTTCAGATGGCATCATTTATTCAAATAAAGTACAATTTGTCACATTCATTAGCAAGCCAATGAATGGCAGTAATGTACATTAAGCTGAACAAGGGTGTGAAAATGCCATAAAGCATTTATGTGCCTGAGGGACTTAACAACACTTTGCTTATTCTTTTTTTTTTTACCCCAAAATTACCTGCCACCTATAAAGATAATGACTTCTCCTTGCCCTCAAATCTTAATTACTCGTGGAGTCTTTCAGATTTTCATTGTTCACTAGCCATGCTCATACATCTTTTTTGGGGGAAAAAAAAGAGTTGTCTTTGGATTGTGGAAAGAAGACCTAGAAAATGTTAATCTATGGAAAAGGCACAGTATAAAGCTTGCTAAGATTTGGAATGTAATTTAAATACTAGCAACGTGCATTTTCAAGAATACATTTTAAGTCTCAGTAAACAGAGGAAAGTAGTTAAATTTTCACAATATGAAAAGTGTTATATGAAAATAAATGGAATAGGAAGATTAATTTTTAAATATGTATATCTAAAGCAGTGGCAGTTGAAGATTTTTAATGCCTCTTAACTAACACTACTTAACACCAAAGGAGTTGTCTAAATTGTCTAACAGGAAAACTGACTGGAAACAGCAAAAGTTGAGGAATCGGCAGGAGAAGAACTGGCACCAACCAAATAAATTACAAAGGCAGAATGCCTACCAGTCAGTAATACATTTTGACCCAAATATACACAAAATAAATATACCCAAAAATAAACACAGCTCAACATTTTCAATTTAAAAAAATTGATCAGAACAATGACTGCATATAAGAATATCCGTGTTTTATGCCTGTATTAGATAGAGGTATTTGAAATACATCTAGCATGTTTCTGGGTACAAACATTTACCTAGGACATTAGAAGTTGCACCCTCAGGTGAAAGAGGTTTGAGTATGAACAACTATAAATGAAGAATTGTGTACTACTTTAAGGCAAAAGCTTAGCATGAAGCATTTATTCCAGTCTAGAAATAAAGTTGCACTAAGTAGTTTCTAATCACAAACAGAAACAAGAATAAACAAAGTGAAAACCATCCACTGATATCTTGTAATTTTCGAGACAATATTTCACAGCTATACACAGCAATATTCTTTTCTAAAACTTTAATTTGTGCCTACTCAGAACAAGGCACTGACTGAAAAAAGCTTTATTAATAACAACATATCCTCTGTTTCAACAGCACGGAGAATGTCTCTAATCCTGTTATTGACCAAGTGTATCAGAATTATGTCAGGTTTTAAAATCTGCCTGTTTTTCTCCAAATCTGATTTTAGATTTCTCTCTTCAAAACTAATAAACCAGCCCAAAATAGAAATGAAATTCCTATTCATTCTGAAATCTTTTTTAGCGCTAAATAAATACAGAGAATTGTAAAATATGTATAATTGCTTAATAATGAATACATCCTAAAATGGTGAAAAACCCAAATGCAGTAGAATCCTTATTCTTTGATCATGCATGAGATTTTGCTTTAAGTCAAGGAAATTGGTTTTGCCCATTTGAAAGAGAATTTACCAGCCTAATTAGATTGTTTAATCTTCTCTCAAACCATTTAATCCATGGATTGTTTGCTCCTGTATGATACAAAATGCACTTCTAATTTTTTTGTTGTTGTTGTAGGAAGAGGCAAGATCAGAATCACAACAAAAATAACATCAAAAAATCTAAGTAATTTCATGAAGCTGGAATTAATAAAGCCTATTTCCCTACAGATTTGCATCTTTTTAAGGTAGGGAGATGCAGTCTCTGACAGAAGCATTTCCCAAAATTGTCTGGGGACAGAAATACAGGCATAAAGGAATGCCTTCCTTTAGCAGAGGATTTCATAGCATCATTTTCCAATCCTAAGATGCTTATCTTTTAAACACATGTAAGAATTTTATTATCTGAGAGAAGTTCATCTCTTTGTCAAAGGCAGATCATATTCATAAAGGGTCCAATGTTGTTTCACAAAACATCAGGCGAGGTAACACTGAGACTGATTAAACAAATCAAGTGCCTTGTTTAAAATTGTCCTAATCATGATTCAGAAGCAATAGTATATGCATATATTAATTTTAAAAAATCAAAGTTCAACTTTTATGCATTTGTCTATTTAGCCCTTTTGTAGGTTTTTGATAAACTAGGTTTGGTACATTTTGAACTTTGCCTTTTAAAGAAGCATGTAAACCTTCCTTACAGTTACAAATGGTGCTCTTAGAAATATGTTTATAAAAAGAAAACAGAGATCTTTAAAGGAAGTCTTGCAACTCTAATTCTTCCTGAGTACTGAACAACTACACCGTGTCAAGTGTAAAATGTGGATATTTACTTCTACTGAATTTGCATTTCCTGCACAGAACATGCAGCGAATTTTTTTGTGTACCATGATACTTATATTCTGATATCAAGATCACTCTGAATTGTATTCATAAATTATATTCAAGTAGGAAAAATTATGAGATCATAATTCTCATAATTACAGCTCTCAATCCCTGAATTACTCACAGCTTTTTGTACCACTCCTAAGAAAGCATACTGCAGACTGTAGGGTTCTAGTTATGGTTAAATGATTGAAACAATAGGTACCTGAAAATAAGGCAGCAAGTAATAACTGAGGTATCTATACATGTACAAAGGAATGAAAAAGTTATTTAATAGATCAATACCAAATTGAACAAGAGGAAAAAATAAATTTGTTAAACAACAGGTGCTATTTTAGATTGGATAATGAAATCATGAGATATGCAAATGAGGTTAAATGTAATTTGTAAATTTTCAAATACAAGATAAGCAAAAAATATACCACATGACTGTTGACTACGATGCATTTGGCCCTTTTTAATTTCTACACTGTTTTTCACTGCAGCTTTTGGTATAATGCTGTACTTTGTTTGCCTTAGTTACCATAAGCATCACATGCATTGTGCTCAGTTTTAGAACATGAAACTTTCTATATTTGTATGTTTCTTGTTAATGTGCTATGGAATTCAAAACCTACGGGACTTTGGGACCTTAATTTAAGCCTGTGGCAATGAAGATGCAGCTGTTCATTTATAAGCAATCATCACAGATACAGAAGTTTTAAGATTAAATTTGAAAAGCCACTTTCCCAAACTTTTAAAATTATTAAATTATAGCAGAATCAGTGCTTTTTTTTCCTCTGAGAATTATTTTTACTCGTTAAGTTTTTCCAAGTTAAAAATCAAACCAAGCCAATTTTACAGAGCATTCCACCTGAGCTTACACCATGTTAGAATTGCAGATTAAGTATCAGTATTTGATTATTATTATAATGTTTGCTTCTCACATACATAATTATAATATATCATCAACCATGACCCACTCAAGTGTCTTTTGAAGTTGGCATTATAAATTTTATTCTACATTCACCCAGGTGCAACTGAACACTGCTAGCACAATTTATTTAAATGAAACTTTTCCTATCATTGAATCAAATAATTATAATGTCTATAATGGTCTTATAGAAATGCCCTAAATAAATAAAGCTACAAACAAAGCAGATGACTTCATGTGAAATCTACATGTCTGTTGACATTTACACATAACACATTAAAGAGTCAAAGGACTGGAGAATCTCTTTTACAGGGAAAGACTGAGGGAGCTGGGCCTGTTCAACCTCGAGAAGAGATGAGTGAGAGGGGACCTCAACAATGTGCCTAAGTATCTGAAGGGAGGGTGACAAGAGAAAGGATCCAGGCTCTTCTAGGTGGTGATAAGCTATTGGCACAGAGGCGATAGGAAGAAATATGCACAGAAAGTTCCACCTGAATGTGAGGAAGAACTTCTTTACTGTGAGGGTGACTGAGCACTGGAACAGATTGTCCTGAGAGGCTGTGGAGGCTCCCTTACTGGAGATATTCAAGGACCATCTGGATGCAATCCTGTGCCATGTGCCCTAGGATGACCCATTGTGGTTCCTTCCAACTGGACTTATTCTGTGAAATGTATTTTTTTAACTGACATGACAGGATGTAACTGTGCTACAAGTTACTTTTTCAAATAGGATACTCTATTTTATAGGATTAGGACAGTAATCCATGATGCAAAGGGCTGATCATGATGGAGTCTAGAAACTTTGAATTAGTGCCAAAGCTAAATTCCTGTGGCTAAAGTCCAAAGTTCTGCTGTAGTAGGTGGCAACACCATAGAAAGCTTTGCAAGCAAGCTCTCAGAGCACTGTCAAGATGATCAGTAGATACTGATGCAAGTAGTATTTTCAGAAGGCTGATGGAAATAGTATCATATGACCATGGCTCTCCTCCTTGATGGTAACAGGAAGTCTCCTTAGATGTGCAGCAGCTGTATTGTTTAATCCCTCCTTAATATTTTGTCCTGACTACAGTCTGTGAAAGAAAAGTTTCATCTCCAATGGATACTATAAGGTTCAACAATATTAGTCCTTTAAAAATGCCCCAAAACTGTAAGACAACATGCTTATTTTCCTTTCATTCCTCCTCCTTTATCCCATGAAATTTTTCTCCTCATTAAAAAAAAAAATAATATCAGGTGGCAGTGTTTCCTAAAGCAAGTCAAACCTCCCAATAGACAATCACCCAGCTTTTGTGATTTTCCTACAAAGAAGTAGCTCTGGCTTCCTTTCCCTACAGATCTAGCCACTGACATGAAACTCTGCAGCAGAAATCCTCAAGGAAATGCAAGAAAAATTACAAAGTTTTCCAAAGCAGACAGGCTCCTTTCAAATGCAATTTCACCTTTTCCTTGCAGACACACTGGGGACTTCCTTCAGTAGCACTAGACGGACATAAAATGCAAATAAATGTTCAAAGACTAGAAAGGAGTATGGTGTAAGTTGTTGGTTAAGAAAAATGGTACCATAAGAGTGCAACATCTAAAGCCACATGACTTGAGTTGCTATAGATGGCACAAACTAAGTAGGTGAGAATTTCTGAACTAGGGGAGGCTAGGATTTTCTATCCTTTGCATGTTTCTCAGATCTCTCCTTTTTTCTACCCTGCAAAAGCTCTCTGCAGTGGTGGTCAAAACCAGAGAGAAATACAACTGGAAAGACACCTATCTTTTTGTACATTTACATTGATGAGCAAGCACCAGGAAAACTGCTTTCTCACTATCCATTAACTAAAACATAGGCAGCACAAAAGTTTCACAAGTATGAAGACAGCATTAGGAGATGGATGCCTAAGAGCTGTATTTCTTGGTTTGTTATATCATAACCTCTGGCACATACAATTCAAAATACAGTTAATTAAAGATTATGCACCTCTCAACATTTTAGCAAGACACACTATTTTTTTTGAGTTACTTGGAGGCAGGTGTTGCTCACATTAGTAAAGGCTGTTTGGTATGGAATGTATTCAAAAGAAATCTAAGCTTAAAATTGATGCTTCAAATTTGTCTTTTCCTGATGTATACATAGATGTAGTTATAAATTTTGAAAAAAAATTATATTAGTTTTAGTAATGTTAATACGAAAAACTTCAAATGCCACATATCCTGCAACTCAGTCTGCTTCAGACTTCTGTCTCATTGATGTAAATCTTATTTTCCCTAATCAATTTTATTACTTTGTCCTATTAGAAGTACATTTCTTTCCAAGTTGACTCCAAATCAAATATCTTAAAAAAAATAATATCAGGTGGCAGTGTTTCCTAAAGCAAGTCAAACCTCCCAATAGACAATCACCCAGCTTTTGTGATTTTCCTACATATTCCTGCAGGATAATTCCTGCAGGCACCAAAGCAGTTATAGTGGTAGCATGTAAATGACCACAATGCTGATGCTCATTCTGGAAATTGTCAAACACCATCTGACTTCTGGCAGAGTGAAGGATTTGGCAAGAAATTGTAACATGCAGAAATTTCATGTGCTAGTGGCAATTAGAGGTCATTGTTCCCAACCAGGAATTTGAACCCTGCTCAACTATGTAATACAGATCTACCTACAATAAAAGTCATGAAAAGCTCCTAGGAAATGTGCATCTCAGATCCCCAAAGTGATAACCAATCAGAAAGAGACCAAAAAAGCTCTTCCTCTGCTCACTGAGTCTTTACACGAATATGAAAATGTAGCTTGAAATAATCAAGGTTTTTCTATCCATTACTCAATAATATCTTCTAAGACAGTTGCTATTCAAATGTTTAAGGAATAAGTTCTAAGTAGTGGTATGGCTGAACAGCCATGATTTAAAAAAAGCAGCCTGCAGGAAATCCAGAAGGACAAACCTCCATAATTTAAAAAAGATCACCAATGAGACCAAATTTCCTTTTGGGAAAAGTTCTGTATCTTTTTCACACACAAGACAGAGATATTTTGCAAAAAAATTCCACTGTATTCTAATCATAAGGTGGAATACCTACAGACATAACAACAAAAGGACAAATATAGAAGCAAAACAGCCCAGTAGCTGCCACTGCTCCTTCACTCTGCCTAAAATAAATAATTGGATAGGACATGATTAAACAGAATTGCGTTAACAACTATAGTTTACATGCACATATTTTCATGCATATAAGTAAGAGGCAATGCCATATCATCTCTGTCAGGAAGTCACCTTCATTTGCAAGGATGTGAATTTGAGCCACACAGCTCCTCAGTGGATGAAAATTAAAATGGAATCAAATCAATTTTGTAATTATTAATATAATAGACAAGAACTAGGGTGGTGAGCCATCAATTCTAATTAAAGGCTGCAATTAAAGGATACTTCAATCAATCATCTCTCTGAAAGTATACTCTATTGATTGCTGCATTAATTATTAAAATCATATTAAAATAAAATTCAGATTTAGTTATCTGCCAGCTACTTCAAGATAATATTCTGGGTCTTACAACTAAATGAGTGACATCATAACTAGGACTAAAATGTCCTTTCTTTTTTTCCTCTAAAGTACCCTTAGAAGCGGTACTCAAGAATTTTACTTTCTGTCTCAGTCTATTAGGTCCCCATGGCAGTCCTTTGGGGCTTGCTTTTCCTTCACCAGGATTTGTCAGAATACCTATTTGTGTCCTAGGTACTTCAAGTATACACATACATATCAGACAATCCTAAACTAGGTATTTTCAGAATTTTTGACACAGGCAAAACCAAGACCTAGTTGTGTAAGTAATAGGGAGAAATGTTAAAATACAATTCATAATTTTCCAGTTCAAACTGAAATATAGGTAGATAAAAAGCAGAGTTCATAGTCAATGGCAACAATGAGGAACTTGACTCAGTCAGGTTTTATGTTCCTGTGAAGAAACAGAACATAAATAAGAAAGTAGTTGAAAAGGTAATGGATATAATTGAATCTTGACCACAAATTCAGGTAAAGGTAGCCTCAGTTAAGAAAAAAAACAGAGAAGATTGAAGCAAACAGACAGTAAGACACAAAATAAGCCAAGCTATGGGTGTGGCAAGTAAGAATTTTGAAAAATTGCATCCCACCTTGGTTCTTGCATAAACAACTTTTTATGCCAGTATGATAAAACCATTAAAAGCTGCTTCTTGAATTCTTAAGTACATATGTTATCAGTATTATACAATTTCTTAGTATCTGCAGTAAACTAACATAATGACAAGAAAGAAATGTACAGTCGAAACCCTCTTGATTTCAACTGCACAAGTACAGTACCTGGTGTATCAAGACAACCGCTTTGTTACCATATCCAAACAATCCCTAAAGAGTTATTTAAATGTTGCCTGAAATGAAAAGATTGCCAGATGCTTTCAAAGACCCTTGACTGAGCTACAAAAGCTAAGACTATGTCCATAAAATATTGAATTTGTAAAAACATGTTCCAAATTGTCAAATTCCTCAGCTAATTTTCAAGCTCATAATCATATTGGCAGGTGGCCACGCTACAGAAATCTATGAAGTTATGACTACCACCCACTGTTTTGCAACTATGGCCTGTAATCAGGAGAAAAAAAGGAAGGGAGGAAAGGAAGAAAAATAAGGAAAAAAATTGATAATAAAGTATCTCATTTTATTAGACCATTGCTTATGCTAACAGAAATGTAAGCATAACCAACATCTAGAAGCTGAAAATTCTAGCTCCTTCTTCAAAAATAAAGCTCAAACTTTCCAAAATAAATTAAGATTTTACTATAGATTTTACCTAGATCTGTCAGTCAAACTTGCTTCTCTTAATTGTGTTCCACCAACCTTAGCTTCTTTTGAAAGTCAAGTAAGTGCCAGCAGGTGATAGCAGCAGGTGAGAGGGAACAGGCGATGGCAGCAGGTGAGAGTCACCACAGGTGTCGTACAGTCTGGCTGAACGCACACACACAGGTTTCAAAAACCTGCTCTTGACTTAGACTTGCTGGATTCAGTTTATTAAAACCACTACTAAAGCCAGGAATGTTTCCATTGAGAATATATTTCTTCAGAAGGCAGAAGTTTCCTAAAATATCTTGGCAAAATCTTCAACCTTTTACACTAACCTCCTATAATAAAATCCACATTTACATGGTGTTAAACTTCTTAAGATTACAAGCACATCGTATCATCTAAACACATTTAACAAAAACACACATAGAGAGTGATGCAAAGGAAATTATCTATATGGATTTATGATTTCAGACACAGTATTTCACAATGAATATCTAAAATGTTGTTCCAGGTCACTTATCCTTTGAGATACCTATTTAGAAAATTTAGACAGCAGTTGATGGCAACCAAGAACTCTTCATGGCAACTTCTTTTCTTTTAAATTATCATGTTACCAATGCTTACTAAAAATCACTAGAAATTAGGAAAATACAAGCATAATATTTATTATCATAAAGACAACCACAATAACATATTAAAGTTTTTTTGAAAACAAATGCAGTGACATCAAGCTAGATATTAAAATTCTTTGCCAGTGTGGGAAGAATGTTTGTACATTTATATGAAAACAGCGTGCTCAAAAAATATCTTTAAAATAATTACCTGGAGGAGGAAGAAAAGTATTACAACAAAGCAACAATGAAACAACTATTATCAGTTTATGTAGCAGGACTATTCTGGTCCTCCAAGTGCCTCAGACTACTCCAGGGACAGGATTTTAAGAGCAGTTACATTTGTATGGTAACTGATGCGTTCAGTTTCCCTCACAACAGTGATTAAAATGGCTCAGAGAGAGTTGTCGTGCTGAATGCAGTTAATCATCGAGGATTAGGCAAGCTGGCTTACAGAATTCTGGCTTTTCCTATCGTATGAAATTACTTAAAAAAATTAAAATTATACAAAATCTGATTCCACTAGTTTTGGCAGCCCTCAAATTTGACTGATTTTGCCATGAGATGTAGGCATCTACAGGAAGTCCAAGATGTTTAATTTAATAGACTGGGAACAAAATCCACTTACCAAGACTTACTGTAAATGTATACCCCCTGCACATGATGCTACTAATATTTTTACACCTCATTAAACAAAGCTTGTCTTTGTTAGGTTTTTTTGGGGGGGTTTGTTTGGGTTGGGGTTTTTTGTTTGTTTGTTTTTAAAGTAATTTTTGTTTTGTTTCATTTTTTAATCAATCACAGTTTTTTACAAAACTGTTTCTAAAGCTGTTTCTACAATAACATTAATTTTCAGAGACACAATTACATTGTATGCACATTAAAAGCAGAGCCAGAGAAAGCATTAAAACCAGCAGTAATGATTCTTATATATTTTTCTTTGTCTTATATATTTGTCTTTGAAAAACAGTACCCTTGATGCTAGAAAATACTGCAGATATTTGAGTATAATTCTTACCAAAATGCATTTAAAAGTAGGTTTGTTATGTCACAAATAGTTTTAATATCACTCACTTTTGGCAACTGTCTTTCCAGAAGTGTACTTGCCAGAAATATATAGGCTATTACTCTTCACAGCCCTCTTATTTGGATTCAATACTATTACTTTTATTTACATCGTGTTGATGGTTCTCAGCCATGATCTACAGAACCTGTCAATATTAAATTACACACTGCTAGATTTTAGCTTATTTTCCATACCAATTCATAACATTTTATCTATTTTAACCTCTATATGCTAGACTTTCCCCAAAAATGCCAGTATTTCTAGATCAAAACACCAAAAGCACTTTACTAAAACCATTAACACTACAAATTTGGTTTTGAATGAAGACTTCACTGGATTGTTTTGATAGAAAATGAACATTAAAGCTAAAAATCACTACATTTAAAAATAGACTAAAACCAGATCTTATACTATCATAAAAGAGTATTTTTTGGATTTGTCCTGATTATGTATAAATAATACCTCTGCCCTTGGCAACCAGACTGCTAGTAGTGGATTGTTACACTATGGATGTGATCTCTATTTACTACTTAAAGTAATGCACTCAATGAAAACAATGAGGAGGAGAGCTTTACATTTTGGAGATTACTGCAAAAAATCAGAGCATTGATGAGTTTATTATTAATAAAAAGAAAAAAAAATCCACTACTTCAGCATGCAGGTGCAGACACTGAAGGTCCTAGCAGACATGTATAAGGAGACTAAAAGCGGACAAACAGCTAAATCAGTTATTACCCCAGTTGCACACAACCCGCTTCTGACAGATGCTGCTGTCCCTGAAACAGCAGCATCTGATCAGATTAAAAATGAACTCCTGAACCTTCAGTTTTCAGCCTGACATGTCAGGATAATCCAAAATTGGAAGTGCTTTACTGTAATATGCTGGGCTGAAACCTGTGGTAGTTGAGGAGTTGATCTGCAAGTGGATCATATGTCCTGTCTTGAGAACAGAAAAGTCGATTGCTCGGGCTGCAAACTCTGTCAGAGGTGTGATTTGAAACGATGGGCCATGTGTCTGTCAGAGCATTCATATGAAAGAAACATTATAAATACATATATAACCAAAGTAAACACTGGAAATGTGAGAATTACCACAGCAGTTAACATTACTGGTCTACCAAATCTGATGCCCTGTTTCCAGAGGTGGTTGTTCAACATTTAAATGGTACGGATAAAGAAACCCTATGTAAGGCATACATGAATTCAAATCAATTTTAATTTTGTATTTTTTACTATACTTTGCCTAAGCGAGGTAGCCTAATCAAATCCCTCTCTACATTTTTAAACATACATCATCTCACCAACAAAATACAAGTATTCTTTGGTTTTGACACATGGCAAAGAAAACAAAGGCTCTGAAGCTTTCTGGAAAAGAATTTAAGACCCAAATTATCATTTGTCTAGCAAGCCAAATCTCATCTACAAACTTGAGCTAATGCAAAATTTGGAAACAATCAAATGAGATGAAACTTGTTTGAGAACATAAGCAGTAAAGACTGTGCGCAAAAGCTGTGTATGCAAGTAGAGACAAAAGCTAAGTTGCAGAAGCTGTACTCCAAGGTTCCATTTAAGAATAATTTTTTTAACTTTCTATCCTTTTTTTTTTTCTTTTTTTACAAAAGACACAATGCAAGCTGTGATTTAAAACTTTAACTTAAGAAAAATTATTCAAAGTTTACTGCTGTGTACTCCACTACCCTCCTTTATTCAAGTAGCTTTCCACTGCCATGTGTTTTATTCTTACTTTATCTTTGGAAAGCATTAACCCAGGTATCTTAATTTATTCAGTTAACACTAGCAAATATATATGAAACTGAAATTTCAGTAGGGTAAAAAATGTCTTTAAATCTTTGAACCACAAAAGTGTTCCTGTGAAATGAACATCAGGACCTGCCAGTGTGGATTCTGATTACACTTGTACACTGAGCAGAAGTGTGCCCCCATAGAAACACACATTTTTCAAAGACCATTGAATTTAAGTATAGCCTGACAAAGAAAGGACTGTAAAGGGTCAGATTTTGTAGAAAATACTTTCAATGGTCTAAACAACAAATTCATTCCCTATCTGATGTTCTCTCCAAGCCTATTCAAATCAGTTAGCAGGTGTGAACTAACTACTACAGCATATGTTTCCTGTTGTGCTGCCTTTTGTTCATTCCTACATCATCTATAGCATATAAACAATATGTGACTTGTACAGCCATTCATCCATTAAACAAAAAAACTCCAAAAACCAAACCTTAACCCCCAACTTTCTACAATTGTATTTAGTTTTATCATAATAGATAAACATCTATATTTAATGGCCATATTTTTCTCCCAATTTCTGGCAATGGTTATTTTTGACCTCACAGAAGTATGTCTGAGCAGCTCTGCCACAAAAGAAAACACAAATGCTAAAACCACATAAAAATAGCTTCATTTCCACAGAAGTATGATTTTATAGTTCTCAATCTAGTGGCATTCAAACAAACAGGTAGTTTTAAATCATATCAGTAAATTCAAGAAATGCAATCTGATTAGTGCAATATGCCCAAGTGATTCACAATGAACACAGATTTCATACATGCCCTACTTTCCTTGAATGGACCAAGCTATTAATTTATTTTTAAAGGAACAGTGATTTTTTTTTTTTTTTCTTCTTGGAGATAAATTGGTCTCTTAGAGATGTGGGGTTTGTTTTTGTTTGTTTCGTTTTTAACAGAAATGGTTCTATTTAAATCAATACTATTTTCAGATGTCTCAGTGGAACTGATAAGACAATCTTTGCCCTGTTTTTGAAAACAGGGCATACTTGTGATAATTATGGATTAAAAAGACTTAGTTTTAAGCAGTGGGCTTCTGAATTGTTTCTGACCTTTAAGCTTCAACATCAGACTACAATGTAGAGTGAGTCACACCAGCATTCTGAAAATATATGTTGAACTTAAACATACTGAATTTTTCCAATGATACCTAATTCACATATGTTGATATTGATTTACTTTCTATATAAACTCGAGCTTTTTCCACATCAACAGAGGATTAATTATCCATTGCTGGTCTGATTCAATATCTATACAAATGCTATTGCTCTGGTAAAGGACTTTTCTGCACTGGTTTTATTATCAGAGTGCAATTATTTCCAGTTTCTTTAGTGGAAGTCAAAAGCAGGCTCTGTTTAGCAGCATGGCCAACAGTCTTTTTCTCCTTGCTCAAAAGTGATGTCCCACTAAAAATCTAAGAAAAACATGCTCAAAACCACGAAGCTGGTATAAATTAACTCTAGTTTCACAAGTACATGGTCTATATAAACCTTTTGTAAGTGAGAGGAATCCAGTTGTACTAAATTGAATGTACATGGTATTATTTTGGGCAGAGAATAAGAACAGAAACACTATTATCCAAATAAATAATTTGCATGTATATGTCACTGCGATAAAGAATAATGCATGGGAGATATTCTAATTCCAATGGTGATGAATAAAGTGAAAAATAAGGGGATATTATACAGGAAAACTTTAAAGTTCTGAAACTTCTTAGAGTCCATAGTATCAGTATAGGTTTCTAAGACACTGAATCCTTGTTTAAGATAAAAAGCACTTAAAAATTCCACCCCTTATTTTAAAGTGGAAATTCAGCCTTTGAATCCAAAAACTGAAAGTTGTTATTTAGTTTAAAGTTGAACTTGGGGGGAAAAAAAAAAAAAAGAGAGAGAGAGAGTGTGATAGAGTAAAAATCTCCAAGGCATTATGAAAGGTATCTCAAATAAGAAAATATATCAAGGTATAAAAGCTGCTTTTCCTTGGTTGATGCTGAGCGTGTGGCAAAGCCACATCAGGTGAATTACTTCTCTGACAGCTCCAATCAACAAACACTAAGTCAGTTATAAAATACCAAATACAAGTGGCCTCATCAGAACAATACTTTGCTTGTTCCATCTAATTTACTAGTTTATCAACATTTTTCAATACAGTAAACAATCATACTAGCATGATGTCATGCTGCAAAATGAGTAATGGCATGATGAAATTAAAATTTTTTGAGAAGCAATTTTAGTAATGCAGAAGGAGCCTAAAGAAAAAAGAAATCCCAACCAATTAGTTTTCAAATATTAGCAATTTTGCTCATTAGTCATGCATATTCAAATGTAGATTAGAAGAAACCTCATCTAATCAGCTATATTATGCAACTCTATGCAACTCTATGCAACTCTATGCAACCCTCTCATCTCCCTTTAAAGTGTAGTTAGATTTCTCAACTTCTGTTTCCTTTTTGCAACTAGTAAGTAAAGGAATAGGTCAAAAATAACCCTCTGCCTTGGGTTGGAAACAGGTTGGGAATCAACAAGTTGGAAAGTAACTTTGTAGAACAGGCCCTGCAGGTCTGGTCAATAGGAAATTGCCCTTGAGATAATATTACACCTTTGCAGAAAAAAAACCCCATGGCATCCTGAGATGCATTAGGAAGAGCCTCACCAGTATCTTCTCAATGTATTTAAATACCTGGTGGAAGAAATACAGAAGATGAAACCACATTTTTTGAGATGGATCCAATGAAAGGACAAGAGGCAATGGACACAAATTGAAACAGGAAATACTGTTTAAAGGTAAGCAAAATCTTTTACAATGTAAAAGTGATAGAACACAGGAACTGTCTGCTCATAATGGTTTTGCAGTTTTCAAGAGGGGCTGTATTGAAAATTCAACATGATGCAATTCTAGATGAAACCTTTTTGAGTAGCAGCCTTAGAGACTAACAAATATCTAGATGTCATTTCCAACCTTAACTATTCTGTGATTCTGTGTGACCACAAAAAAGATGCAATAACATTGTAGCTGAAGTTATATGTATCTAATAACCACATGTTGACTCAGCTTTTTATAAAATTTATAAGACAAATTTTAACAAGGAAAACAAGAATACATTTTATACATGTACATATCTGCCAAATTTCGAGTTCCTTCTCCTAAAAATGTCATTGAAAGGGAAATGTGTCTTAACAGCTATATGGGGGATTTTTACCCTCTCTATAAAATGGCTGTAACAAAGTAAAGAAAGTTTTCAAAAGATTCAATATATGCCTATGTACATGGAAAGAAAAAGATCATTTTAAGGGTCTAATTAAGGTGTTAATTATATAGTCTTTGGGTATAATCAAGAGGTATATTTCTGAAGGTGAATATTTTTAAGACAAAGAAACATATAGCTTGATGGTTTGAATGAAGAACAACTAAACTTTGAGATTGCCAAGTATCCAAAGCAAGAGGTTAGCTATATAAATATATCAGTTAAGAGCATGAAAAAAATCACATTCTTCATCAGTGAAGCTGAACAAAGAAAATCTGTGCACAGTCTTGATATTTGGACATTATGTAATTTGGGAGAAGTTCAGTGACACACCTACAAGATTTTTCTCCCAGTATGCAGTCACTACATTGGAATCTTGCACATTGGCATGGACCTGGATCAGGTCCCTTAGATGTAACTTGAGTACAAGTAGCAATGTGCTTGCATTAATGTATCAGCTCAGGCAGGCTCATTGCCCTCCTTAAATAAACAAACTAAGTTGCAAGAATGTTTTTAATCAATAGCAACAGTCATTCTTACAGAGGAAATGAAGGTGCTTACAATTCAATTAGGCTTGTCCACCTTAGACACTCAGAAGAAAACTTGTACAACTGTTTATTACTTCCCCAGTATTCCAAACAGAGCTCATAAACGCAAGCTGAAATAAAGAATCATAGAGCATCCTGAGTTAGAAGCAACCACAAGGATCATCAAAGTTCAAGCCCAGGCATGGCACAAGCCCACTCAAAGAATCCCACCCTTTGCCTGAGAGCATTGTCCAAACACTCCTTGAGCTCTGTCAGGCTGGTGCTGTGACCACTGCCCTGGTGAGCCTGTTCCAGTGCCCAAACACCTTCTGGGTGAAGAATCTTTTCCTGATATCCAACCAAAACTTCCCTGACACAACCTCAGGCTGTTCTCTGGGGTCCTGTCACTGATACCACAGAGAAGGTATCAGTGCCTGACCCTCCTCTCCCCCTGGTGAGGAAGCCATATACAGCTCTGAGATCTCCCCTCAATCTCCTGTACCCCAAACTGAACAAGACAAGTGACTTCAGCCACTCCTCATATGGCTTCCTGTCTAGACATAGGTGGCAGGTGTTTCTAAATTTTACTTACAGTCAGTCAGAAAAATTATAAGCAACTAAGAGCAGCACACTTCAATAGGCAGTGCTAAGCCGTCTTACTACAAGTCATTGCTCTACCCATAATTAGAAAAAGGAATCCTCCTTACAGTCTTCTGAAATTGTAGTCATTAGTAGCTACCAGGGAGGCAAAACTGGATGCTTACCATCATCACACCAAGCATAATCCCCTGAAATTGTGTAAAACATACCCTCTTGTTTAGGAGCAAGAACTGCATACCAAGTTGCTCCTATCCTAACCAAATCCATGTGTACTGAAGAGCAGGCTTGAGTTCTGAAGCACTCAAGATCTGACAATGTCACTGCTAATGATTTAAGAGGCCTAACAATTCTCAAACTGCTCCACTATCTTCAGAGACTAAAACTCAATTTAGGGATTCATTTATCAATTTAGAGCATTTAAAGATTCTGCTTTGAGAGAATCAGTATTCAAACAATAGATATAATTTTAGAATTTCATGGGGGTTGAATTTTCCTGACAAATTTAAGGCAAAATTCCCTGAAAGTATAAAACCAATGAATGCCTAATCTGTCATTTTAGATTCCAACATTTAGATTTTACTGCTATTTATACTTTTCTATGCAACTTCACCAAATGTGAAAAATGCCTTCAACTAATGAACTTTCTATTCATTTCTTCAAATTTATCAAGTGTCTACTGATTGAGGACTGACTTACATGATGATAATTACCAAACTTCATCTAGAATTGAGACACCACAAATATGTAACCATCTCTACATATGCAAGTATTTCAGTATCTTTCTTGGCAACAAAATGCAAAATACTCAACCAATATATTGAAATCTACCAGGTAATGTGTAAGTTTTAACAAATAGTGAGCAGCTCAATTCAGAACTCAGTTTCTAAAAGCCTGTTTGTCACAATTCACAACTGCTCTTGTAACATTTCTGTTGATTATACAGGAAAAGGAAATGACCTTCCCCCAGGAAGCCCTGGCTTTTTCTCACAGCTATATCCTCAGTACTGGCGAACGCCTCTTCCCATTCCATTTCTTTGCACTGAAATTTTTTTAGCAGAAGTAGGAGTTGGTTAAATTTGTCTTAGACTGAGGTCCACAAAGAAACAGAATAATGGATTATGGCAATTATGTTGTGATGTTGAACAGAACTGAAATTCATTATTGCTAGATTTTTATATTTAATAAATATAGAAACATTTTTCATTCAAAAGCACAACATATTTTTTCAAATAAAAAGACACATCATACCTTTACAACTATGATGGGAAGACATTTTTATAAATCAGTGGTGTAGGACATATTCCAATCCACCACCCAGTGTAACAACAGCAAGAAGTCTCTACATATGCAGTACTTTTTAGATACTTCCATTATTCTGTTTAGTATTGCAAAAATACTAATATAATATTTCAAGAATAAACGGTCTAGCCTTTCATGTGTCAAGAAACTGCGCAACCACTTTCACGTACACAGCTGTCCTGTCACATTTTCTTTCAGAACACAGCCCACAGACATGCAACTTCATCCTAATGGTAACGAGCATAAGTGGAAGCTCAGCAGTTCTAGGAGAAGCAGCAATTATGTTTATCACAGCTCAGGACTTGTTTCCCGCTTTTGAAACCCTGTTTCCTGTTTGTGCACACAAAGCACTAATCTTTTCCCACCACCTGCACAGCAATTCTGCTGCTCCTCAACAGGATTCCCACAGCCTGCAAGTGCCCTACCAGCATCTTGACAATGATCATGCAGCAGGTCTGAACGTATTCAACTTCTCTTATCTTCCATCTGGAATTCTTTTTAAATAGTATGGTAACCTACACAAGTTTATTTTAAAAGAAAGAGATATCTAATCTAAATAGCAAGGATACAAAACAACAGATGAAAAAATTCTCAACACAAAAAGCCCAGACAATCTTAGACGTTATACAGACTAATTAATCCAAACCACCAATACCTGCAGAAAAAAAACCCCACATAGCAAACTGCACCCTCCTCCAACATGTATTCAGATGGAATTTTATTTTTGGTCACTGCAAGGTTCTTTGTTCTAGTTTCCTGCCTAGATTTCCCCTTTTCCTGTGCCAAGGCAAGCAGTTAAAGTCAGGATGATCAGAAATAAACTTTAGAAGCAGATGTTACCACAGAGTTTGCTACATACTCATAAACAGGGTAATTGTGTGTTTTCCTGACTATATACAATCAACTCCTAATGGAATTAGGTAGGTAATTATAAGGCAAGAGGAAAACCAAAATAATGAAAAATCCCCCAAAACAATAATCTTGTGATTAATTCTCACTTCTATGGATGTACTACAGAAGCTCTAATAATTCTCCTTTAATAGCTGTTGCAGAATAATTATTTTAATACAGCTTTTAATTTTTTACAATGAAAATACAAGTTAAAATTTCTTAAAGCAGCTTTTATATGCTCATGTAGCAGGCCATTTTAATCACTGGCTGCAATAGCAAATGCTCATTGCACTTATTCACCAACAAAACTCAAAACCAGAACAGTCAATCCATGTTACTAAAAAGTTGTTCCAGAATGTCTGAAATATCATGCACTAGATTTTAACTATGACTCCCACTGACAAATGCATTATTTTCCTAATTTTAGCCCCATCTCTTTTACCTTCTAACAGAATGCAGGGCATTGCAGTATCTATGCACAGCTGCAAAACATGTAAATTCAGGCTTCCAACTGCAAGCTTTGTACCTTATGGCTTAATCATTCTGCTGCATCTGTAAAATTTTAAAATATTTGAACTTCCATGCTGCTCACCTGAATTAAAAAATATCCTCCAATGAGTACAGCTTCTGCATTTTCTGCTGGGCGTGGAAGTGTAATTCCTCCCTAATGACACATGGTAGAAATTTTCAGTTTAATGCATGTTTGGCATATTACATTTTCCTGAATAGTTATGGGAACAGGAAAGAATTTTGCATGCCTGCTATATTCTGTTTCAAAAGGAACCTTCTGATGGAACAGGGCAATTGTTTCTTTTCAGTTCCAAAATGGTCTGCATTTGAAATGATTGGAGTGGAAAGAAATACAAACAGAAAAAAAAAAAAAATCCACCCTATAACCTACAGTGAATAAGGAGGTAGGTTCATTCTCTGCTTGTTTCTTTCTAACATGGTTCTGCCTCCAGGTGTATTTCGCCTCTATTAAAACTATTAAGTATTAATATTTATTATTTTCTGTGCTAAAAGGAAAAGAAAATTAAGACTAGAAGGCTGAAGTGTCTTACATGTGGAGGTGCAGTTGGAGATGGGGTGAGGGATGGAGTTGGAACATGGACAACTGGCATTAAATTATGGCATTAAATTATTCTGAAGATAAAATATTTCCCAGGATACAGAGAGGGACAGCTAGGGATGGAGTGGGTCAGTAACCCACACATCTACATGGTGAACACGCCTCTTTTTTCTGCCCATAGCAGGCATTTTGGCTACATCTTTTACATCAACACAAATAATTCATTGTGCAGGCAAAGGAGTAAGTAAGCTCAGTGATCAGCTTGCAAACTAATCCTCCTAACGCACTACAAAAAAATCATTTTCAAATGGATGAGTGAGCTGAAGAGACCTGCTGCAAAGCTGGACAGATGCTACTGATGATGCAAAGAAAGGACTGAAATACATGGCTTCAGGCAAGACTACCTTTTTGGCAGTGACATTTAAATTAACATCAGAGGACCATGAAACCACACCATTAAGCCTCTAGGGACAAAACCCTCAGTTTCAGTTCCTTAATTTACACGTTCTTTATGTTTCTCTCCACAGAAGGATGAAGTGTTAATTACTATTCTAGCCAGCACCACTTGAACTCACTCAATGTCTCACCTACCTGAAAGAGAAGAGCAACATAATGACTATTTGCTACCTTATTTATTCTCTGAGCAGAGTGAATCTCATCCATACGGCATCATTAAAAATCTTGCTTGAAAAGACAAAATGTAACTGTTCAAGAAAGATCTTGCAATAGCCCAGAAGGAAAACTCTCTGGTTTGCAGCATATTCCAGTGATGCACTAGGAATATGCAATTTTAGTAGTATGCTTTGATTTAGTAGTATGCTTTTAGTAGTATGGTATGATTCTTAACAGTAGGTGGAATATTAGCCTTTTAGAACTGCAGAAAAAAGCAATAAATTCTAACTTATTGCGCGTGCTCTGATTTGTAGGGAAATATGATTATTGGAGATGACTGCAAGCATTTGCACATTGTCTTCAACAGCTTTAAATTGCTCTGACACCACAGAATGCAATACAGGAATATTGCAGAATAAGTAGATAAAGACCATTTTTAAAAAATATGTTGAATATGAAAGAATCAAGACTGGATGATTGCTAAAAAGGTGGGAAGATAAAACTACAATGCCTTAATAGTTAAAAGCTACATTTGTATTTGAGACATACAAGGATTTTTACAGAACAGCATATTCAGTTAGGTTTTCACGCAATTAAATAAATAATGAAAAAGCCCGCACAGAAACCCTCTGGTTCTTTTGAAGCACAGTGCAAGAAAAAAGTTACCATGGAAACAAGAAGCACAAAACTATGATAAAAAAATAGAAAAAAATACCGCTGCTTCTGAGCAGTTAAGAAAAAATACTGGCAAGGCTAACAGTAACTGATTAATGTTGTCAGTCTCAAATATTTACTTACACATTACACATTATTCAAATGAATCCCCCCACTAAAAAACCAACCTAAACCCTCCCCCAAAAAAACAAAAATAAACAAAACAAGAAACCCCAAACAACAAAAAAACACCCTAAAACCCTTCAGTGTGCAAGCTACTTCTCCAAGGTGGGAAAAATACCAAAACAAATTCAAAATATGCAGGACTACAGGACTTGTAATTACTGTGCAACTGCTAAACACTCTGTTAGAAACAGATAGTCATCATGCATCTGTTTCTATTTATAGCATTTTCTTTCTCACATCATGTAAGTATTTCAGAGAATCACAGAAAGTTACAAAGGCTCTCTGGACACCACCTGATCCAAGCCCCTGCTGAAGCAGGATCAGCTACAGCAGACCACCCATTTCAGTATTGACATTTAAAAAAAACACAAGACCTTGTTAATTTCAGAATCAGCTACTTGGCTAAATAAAGGTGAAAACATTAAAAAAAAAAAAAAGGCCATCACTTGTACAAGAACTAAGCCTACCATAAATTGTAACTGCCATTTAAATACATTGTCATACAGGAAGAGGGGGAAATAAAAAATGAAAACAGGGCAGGGGAAGGTAAAAGTTCATTTTGGTTAAAATAATTTATGGTTTTTTAGAAAACAGGTAAGAAACTCCCTGTAACGTGACTTTCAACTCACTGGCATTATTTTTCCATAGCATAAAAATGCACCTGTCACTAATAAAATGAATTTATTATAAACTGATTAACTGTACAGTGACATATTATTAAAAATAAAACACAAATATAACTATTTTATTTTTGCTTTTTCCTTTCTATTTTTCTGGGCAAATGAATACTGTGGACAGAAGGCATTTACATTTCGGTATTTCTGTGTAACATTTCAAACATGTAATATTTTCTTCTTAATGTATTCAATCAAAATAATTTTGAATGTCTGCATTCCCTTGCTGTATTTCTGAATCAGCTGTCTCATTTTCTTTAGCTTTTATTCTCTTTGTCACTTTTACATCCATTTACATGCTGCCTCTACTTCTTCAGTTTCTTAGTCCTTTCTGAACCTTCTCGAGTTTAGTTTTTCTGTGGTAGTTTCCTTCCTTTTTTTTACTGGACCAAGTGAAATATTTTCACCATGTAATTTGTTTTGCATTACCATCCTTGCCTTTTACTCTCAGTCATGAACACTCACTAATTTGCTTATCCCATGACCCCCTGTATATTTCCTCCAATTTTTGTTATGTTTTTAAAGAACTTACAGTTAAAAGACACAAAATTAACAACTTGCATTAAATATGTGTTACCATAATTTTTACTATGTGATGTGTTGTTTTATGACATCTGTCATAGCTATTTTTTGCCTAAATAGCTGTCTAAAATAAACTCAGATTTTTGTGTCTCCTCACCTACTCCACAGTCAATCTGTATTTTGCTTACAATTTAAATTGAGAATTCAGTGTGGCTGATTTTATCACAACTGTCTTTGGGATAACCTGCTCTAGGACAAGATGAACAAGCAGTGTAAGATATTTTCATGAAACAGGTCAAGGAATGGTACTTTCGCTTCAGAGACTCTTTTCATTGATTTGTGTCAACAAACCCCCAAACATCAGCATTTCTCCACTTAGATTAAATTGTAAGGGATGTTTGAATGGATAAGCACTGCTAAAGGCATAATCCAAAACAGAACTCTTCTAATGAGTTCAGTGGACTCTGCATTAAACAGTATGTCTAACTACAGACTGTTAATCACTATGCTTAATAACAAGACCAGATATAAACCCCACAACCACTGTCCTAAGAGATTCAGTTTAAATTAAATGCTTCTTAATTCAATGCAGTACATTTTTGAGTGTGTGTGTACTTAGGTTGAAAGTGTTTGTGTGATATCTTTATATCATATATGCCCACTGTGAAGCAACCCATGTAACCCTTGCAGGTTCTTTTATAAACAAATCAATGGTGAGTCGGGATTACTGAAAAATAAAACCAGCTCATGTACCAGGGTAACATTCCCCCTTAGAGATAACTGTACAATTTTCTCATTTTTTGCTTACTATTGTATACCCATACCTTGTCTAACAGGTAGACAATAAAACTGACAATAAAACTGTATAAAAAAACCAAACCAATTAAAAAATTGGAAAAATATCATAGAATGATTCAACTCACTAGAGATGCCCTCACTTGCACAAACACACATAAAGGTGTATAAAATTGTAACAGCTTTTTTTTGTTTTGTCAAAGTAAATAAAAAGGTCTGCCAAGATCTGCCAGTTTTGGTAGGAGGAAATATTATTCACAATCACGATTTAAATTTGGTAGCAAAAATACCAGGTAAAAAAAATTAAATCAGCTAAAGATTACACATTTTAAAGCTGAGCATAAATGAAACATTCATTATAGCCATGGTTGAAATTTATATAAGAGAGACAAAATCTAATACACTCTTCCTTTCATCTTATATTTTGTCATCAATAAAGAAGGTTTATCCATAGGAAATCCTGACCACAATTCTCATTGCAGATTCTTACAGTATTGATTTGATCTGGAAAATGTCTTCACTAAAGAAAATGTTACTAGAGAATCTAAAGTTAAATTCAAAATTATAATACACAAATGAATCATTTGCATGCATAGATATAGCTCAGCTTAATTTGAGCAACAACAACAACAACTCTACAAAAGCCTGATCTCTACGTTATAATGAAGACTTAACAAAGAAAGTTATTACTATCCAGATAAAGTTGCTAAGCAAGTATTTGAAATCAAAACACATGAAGATTGTACTGGATATGGAATACGAATGGAAAACCACAACCAGCCTGATGCAGTGCCAAGCAAAGCAATAAATCAGAATTAGGCCAAACCACACTCCAGAGAGTTTTAATTTATACCATAAACAGAAAAAGTTTAACAGGTTTTGGCCTATGCCAAGTGCTTTGATCTATCAAGAAGGCTACAAACATAGATATAAAAGCATTTATATTGTTTCATTAAATATGAAACATTTTATTAAATGACTATACATAAAAGCCACTCCAGGCTCTTATTTTTTTAGTAAATTAAAACAATATATTCCAGTTGAAGTCCTTATAGAAGCTGTAGACACACAGAATTTCAAACAATTGTTTTTAAGAATAATCAAAGCTGTAGAAAAATACCATCTTTTCACAGATGGTAGTTACAATGGAAAACACAAGCCCCCATTTTTTACCTTTCAAAATATTTTCCGGCCTATTTTCAATGTAGAAAAATACATTGAATTTCATATTCAAAAAACAGATAAAATCTGTTTTATAGAAGGATTATTCAGAAAAAGTAAAACAAACAAACTTGGAGAAAAAATACATTAAAAGCATTTCTCTGGGGTTTTTATGGTCTTAAGATTTGGGTTTTTTTATAAATTTTACATTTCTAAAAACTTAATGCTAACTATGGTATCTAAAAGGAAATCATTATCACATATACAGATGTTTTAGAGGAAATTCCTCTTTAAGTATTCTCTTTGATATGATTGTGCACCCAAATAATCACTTGCAGTCTGGAGCCAGAAGACACAAAAGCAGACTGGCGAGTGTGTTAAGATCAGACTCTGCTGAGTAGCAGAGTTTAAACTCCCAACATTGCTCTGCTACCGAGTAGGAAACAGTGTTAAGGAAACAGAATGAAATAATTAACCTTTAGTGGTTAACTCCAACAATACCAAAGACAAAGCCTTTTAAAATCAAATCAATACTGTAATCACACAGCAATATAAACAAACTTTTAATATTATCACTCTGACTAGTGTTCCTAAAGTCAATTTTACTGGTTTCCACTACACATTTTGTTTGGTTTTCACACTGAATTTTGTTTATAGGAACACATCATCATCTACTGGAAATAATAGTTTCTCACTCACAAACATTATATTAAAAACCACAGAGGAATGTTGTCTTTCCTAAGGCAAAGAAGAAAACAACCATACATGAGCAGCACATGTTTTTCAAGTTAAAAATCCTGCATAAGACTTCAGTCCTCACTGCAATTAAAGTTCTATGCTTAATTTCAAGATGACATCTCAAAAATTTCTTTAAATTACAGAAGTAGCTTAGCATAAATACCAGCCCTACCACCCCACTGGGATTCTTTTTTACTAGCTGCTGACAAACAAAAAACTTAAGAGCCGTCAGAGGACTTTGCATAGCGATAGAACCTTGGCCATAAAAGTATATACCAAAAATTAATCTTAGAGTGGCAGTTTTGTTGATAGTGTTCTAGATTTCCTTCCTTACAACTAACCATAGGAAATCATAATTAAGAGATACTTGGGCAGTTCAGTGCATTAGTATCTTAAATATCAACACAGAAGATGTGTCCAGAAAGTTAGTGAAGGCAGTGGAATCTCAGCATGACAAATAATCAGCTGGGGAGGCCATTAACTCATTTATGACTTGTCAATAATGACACACTCTCATTCGTAACACTATTTTGCAATAGGATAACGAGAATAAATTATCAACAAGGAGAATATGAACACAAAAACGTAAGGAATTCATTAATATTCTACTTGTGTACAAATTGGTTCTCATTCTTTTCTACAAAAACAGCTGTAGGATGCTGAAGTGTCCTCTTGTAGAACCCAAGTATTTCTGAACCTACTATGTAGACAAAGAATAAATAACTAGCAATAAGAAAAATGTTTGTAAAGTTCAAAACCACATCTGCATAACTGTGTCACTAATGATGAGAATGAAACTTGGATTTACAACACAAATATCCTATGCTTGTATGCCTTTTCTTCTCAAGAGCTGGTAAAGAAAATCACAGATCTGAGTTTTCTTCAGAAAGAATCGGATTACATGGAATCTGAGTAGGTGAATATAAGATCTACATGAACTACTCAACTGGACAGGAGAAAACATGCAGAAATTAGGATAAGCAGTTCATGTCCTTGCAGAACTGAAGCAGAAAGAGAAACTGTATTTTTCTAACAAAATATGAATATATTTAAAGAAACCACACATGCAAAATATTAACAACCAAATATGTAAATAACAGAAAATTAGGCAAAAGAATATTAGGCAAGAGAATATTGGGCAGAAGGATATCCTAGAGCTTGAGTTTCTCCTGATTTTCTTTCAGGATGATGTTACACATATAAGTATGGATCAGTAAAGCAGTCTAAAAGCCTACCATGAAATCTGTCAGAAACTGGCCCCCTGACTTAAACATATATCACTGCCTTAGGAATAAAAAGAGTACAATATGTTACCCAACCATTTCTCAGTTGGATTCAAGAACAAAATCCAGTGTTCACAAGACAATGAAGATTATAAGAAATCCAGATCAACAGTTAGGTTTCAGGACAAAACAGATTATATAACTTAAGTATCCTTCATCTTATTTATCATTCAGTGTTCTTATTACACAACACACTAGAAAGGGCAGCAAGCTATACAGCTTTCCACACTAAAAAGTGAATACTGGCAGGACAAAGCATTTATGGAAGAGAATGTTTTCTTAGAATAATAATGCTTTAGCTTAAAAAGTATCTCTACCATAGCACAAAGACTCATTGAGTGGTATGTGCCTTCCTGTTCACCTATTACAGACTAGCCTAGAATAGTGTGATTTGGAGTATAAAGATTAATTTGGCAAAGGTTCTAAAACTCCCAAACAATTTTCCACACTCTACTGTTCAAAAACAGGTAAAAGAGAATATTTTAAAAACTTCAGAGGAGTTTCTACAGAAGAAAAGAAAGAGAAACAGTATAACACTAGCCAAGATACATATATATATTGCATTTTACAGGATATTGTGAAAGGTTCATACACAGAGAATCAAGTATTCAAAACAAAACAAGGGTTAGGTATGAATGAGAAACCATTTTGATTTTGAACAGATTTAACAATTTAACATTTTTCAAAGAACTGAAGACTAATGTGACAGCTTTCTTCTTCAGTCTTGACAAATCTCTTTTGCCCTGACCACATGCTAGTGATTTACTCTTTAGAAGTCATGTCACCAAAGCAAAGGTGTCACTTTTTTAATGGGAAATCCAATTTACCTAGACAGAAATTGCTGAATGTCCCAACACAATTCCTGTTAGTAGTGACATATAAATATTAGAGCTTTAAATTACATCTATATTATTTTTAGTATTGGAGGGCTTGTGTTTAGAAGATTACATGCTCTAATGGTTCTTCAGCTTCAGAATCTGATGAATGACTCTTTCAAGTCATTGGGAAAAATGAAGCACAGAGATTTTACTGCACGAAATAAGCTTAGTGCTACCAAGATTGTTATGTCTCCAGTAAAGATGAGGTCTGAAACTCAGTATTGAGATCACAGTTACCATCACAGTATGACATGTACTAGAAAATTCAGAAGCTCTCACAAGTAGTATAGTGAGTGATTTGAGGTTCCTCGTAAAGGACAAGCAGACTGAAGACATTCTGCATCATTTCAGCTGGTTTTTAAATTGTTACAAAGACACACCTGATGCCAGCATATCCACTATTTGTTCTGACAAAGGACTTCCTCCAGATCATTTTCAACAAAAGAGCACTGGAAAAACTGAAAACAGTGTGTCTCATTCTTTCTGTCTTTAGAGAAACAGCAATAACAACAGAAGATGTAGTGCTATCAATTCTCAAGTCTGAGTGTACATGAAAATAGATTCAGCTTCTTAGAACGGACATTTCTGAAAGGCATAAATTACAAAAGTTATTCTAATTAAAATTTTTTATTTTTCTCAAAAATGCTTTAGCAAGTTTTCAAAATCCATTGAAAATCAAAAATGTTGCTTGAGGCATAAACCTTGAAAAGAATCTTATGTAGCAGTGAGGAAGACAAATTATAATTTAAGTCTCTCTGGATGCCAGGTGAGAGCTTAATGTTTGTAGGGGAGATTTTTAAAAATAGTAACAATAGGATTTTCATGTGGGATAAAAACCCAAAGGAAAAAATTAGACTTTAAGTATGTAAATTAGTGTTGTAACAACCTCTGAAAATGTGACAACAGAATTCTAAGAACCCCAGCCAGGAAGGATTTTTCAAATTGGCTACTGGATAAAATCATTGTAATGTCCTGACAGCTGAGCCATGCCATAAATTGTTCAGGGGTGGCTGACAATGGAACAGAATGCTCTGTCACAGGAAAGACTACAAGTTCCAGCAGCAGAGCCACACAGTTCAGTGCCCAAGGACACACTTGGGCATGCTCACATTTGCAGACACAGCCAAAGACACAAACTTTTTCTCCCCATCCCCCCTGCCCGCATTTTTTTATTATCTCAGCAGTTCATTATGAGCTGAGATTCTCAGTGTCATCTTTGTTCACATCACCTTCTTTGGAGGTACATATTTGGTGGTCCTCATAAAGGTTGTGCCTTTATGAAAGGACATATGCAGCATCAGCTTATAGGTCAGTGGTCTTAACTATTTTAACTCTTTTCTTAGCAACTTTCACTATGGATCACTACTATTATTCCAAAAGAAAAATAGCAGCTCCTTATATTTCAGAACCCCCAATATAGTAAGCATTTTTCTTTTCTTCAGGTATTTAAATAGGCCTTCAATTCTCCAATATATTATCCACAAGATCTCCATAATGAATTCCTTCCCTCCCCCCACACTGTCATAGCATCTTAGCTCTTGGGATCATAGGTTTCCTTTCTCACTTTTGGAATGCCATCTGGTGTGAAAATTAAGACTTCTGAAAACCATGCTATGAAAAAATAATTCTATTTAATAATGAATTTGAAGGCACAGGAAAGCTTTCCTTTCTTTCCATAATGGCTTTTAAACTGTCACGATTACTCCTTTCTTGGAATTGCAATTTTTTCTCCTTATTGGTATTTGTTTCTATTAAAGTCTAAAGGCTGAACACATCCTTTGGATATAATAAATGAAATAGGCATTTTTTTGTTGACATAAAAAAATAGTGATCATCTGCTGTATCTGGAAAAAGACTAGCAAATGCAATTTTTTTTTAAGAAAATTGTGGAGCAGAACAAAACTAAAAACTACAGTAAAAAAATCAAATACTTTTGTTAATCATCAAAATAATGGAAAATCAAGATTAAACTTTCTTCCTAAATGAAAATTGTAGATCCCCTCCCAGAAAGCAATTATAATTTTCCTGATTCATACAACCATGACTACTAGGGCATTTCTATATAAAATGCCCAAGGTTTCCTCTAATATATTAACAAGCTTCCCATACCACTAAACACTTTTTTGTTACACCACTTCAAGTCATGAATTCTGATTAATTACTACTGATTTTCAGAAGCAGGATCTTGGTTTAGAAAAGAAACCACCATGCTATGTGCTGTAAAAGCATGAAGAGATGGTCTGCTTCTTCTATAATATAGTAACAATACCCAAAAATCAAATATTTGTAGATAAGAAAAAGTAAAAGCATTGAAGGTTTTTGCACACAGATACCACAGAGAATTGTGTATACAAAGGAAGAAAAAGACACAAACAAACCTACAAACTGACACTTGCATGAAGGACTAGAAATGTAAATAATAGCAGCTACTTTGAGATGAAGTAGTAATGCTAGCATTAAAGTAGGTGCATTTTTAGGCCTATTTCTTCAATGTATACACACTAAAAAATAGGGGAAAAAAAAGAACATACAGCCGCAACTATTATGAACATGACTCAGAGTTCACTCAGCTTTTACATCCAGGACAACAAGTCCATCCTAATTTACCGGCACAGCCTAATATGGCAATAAACAAGTAATAACTTTGCAAATATCTAAAAACTCATTTGAGCTGACAGGCAATAACAGTAAAAAATTCAAGGCACATAGTCAAGCGTTTGTCTACATTGTCTAGACAGGGTTTTATTAAAACTGACAGGTTTTTTAATGTCTCTATATTTTCTTTTTTTTACGTTTAGAATTTTCCTTCCAACAATTTGTGATACCCCTACCTTCAAAGATATTGACAGATATGAATCTTAGGTAGATATCTGATTCTGTAATTTTTGAACTATTAGAAACAACAGATTTACATTTATGAATTAAAATAAAAAATATTTCAATATTCCCTATTTTTTGGCTTAATCAATGCTCTTTGTGCTTCAACTGAAGTACACTGACAAAGGAAAATGTCAGGACCAGAGTTATAAAAGCAATTTTCCTTCCTTATCTGGCAGCTGTTAGAGTGCTTTTAGAGTTCTGAGTCCAGGTTTGGGTCCTCCAGTACAACAAAGATGTTGATAAAATAAAGGAAGTTCATTGAGGTGTCACCAAGGCAGGTAAGGTTATCCCCATGCCCTTACAAGGGGAAGTTGAAGCAACTTGGCCTCTTTCATCAAGACTGGAACATGCAGCTTCAGAAGGACCCCAAAACTGGTTCTTAATATCTATAAAGTCATAAAGAAGATTAACTTATGTTCTTTCCTGTGATATATGGTGGGAGGACATCATCGAAACAAGAGGTTCTAATTAGAGTTAAGGTAAACCTTTTCCTGTTGAGGACTCTCCTGCATTAGAAAATGTTGCAGAAAAGCTTCACAGTAAGATAAAGCCACTAGCAATCTTGTCTGCCTGCACAGCTGACCCTGTATGAAGGAAGACTTTGGATTAGAGATCTTCTTATACCCCTTCCAAACTGAATTACTTAAAAATCGGGATCAGAGTTTCCCTAACTCATTGTATTTAATTTTGTTCTTGCTTGGATTTAGTTTTTGTTGTGCCATCATCCCCACTTTTTCTAAAGGAAATTCAGTGTACTGCAGCAGTCTTTCTTGCCATATTCTGGTACAACCTCTCCCTCATCTACAGGGCAAAGATTTTTTCTCATAGCATCTATACAAATGTGATTTGTGAAAGTGAACCTGATTATTTCTAGGAACTCATGCTATAAATCTTCCTTTTTTTAGCTGTGCAAATATAATGTTGAAAGTCAACCAGGAATAATTTCCAATGTTCTGACATCTGGTCTTTAGATTAGTGTTGTGAAGAAGGACTTATATGTCAGATGACAAAGGTAAAACTCAGTGTAGACAAGTGCAAGGTAAAGGCTTGAATCTAAGTTACTTTTAAAGCAACAGCAGATTATAAATAAGTTGCAACTTTTCTCAAAACAAACCTGGTTGTCAGTGTCAATAAAGTATTTTCTTAATGTGGAAATACAGTATAAACAAACATTGGGATGGCAGGTATTAGAAAAAGTAGAATATTCTAAACTGTATGCTATTAACCAAATAAAAAGTTTTATTTTGGAAAATTTGTCATACATACACAATACTACAAAAAGTAAAAAACCTTAACACTTAGAAGAGTCCAGAGACAAGTTTCAACAAGCTACAGCTAAAATAACATAACAAAAAGGCATAAAAATCATTAGGACTATAAGCCAAACAAGTTTTCTAATTAGCATTAGAATTAGTAAATAAACCCTTTTAAAAAAAGAAGAAAAAAACAGTAAAAATTATATGCAAACAGTAAAATAACAATAATTGTCTTGCTGGAACATGGTATTTTAAAAGGTTATTGTAATAGCTTTACCAGATACTATAAAAAGAATATTTACCCTTAAGCACAAAAGAAATCTTTAATTTTGCAAGTTGTATGTTATAAAATATAAAATATAAAATATAAAATATAAAATATAAAATATAAAATATAAAATATAAAATATAAAAATGTACTTTCAGTATTTAAATTTAAAAAATAAACTTTTTAAGGGAAGTTTTCTTTGAAATTATACAGAATTATATTTTCTAGATTGTCTCAAGTAGCTTTTGCAGAATAGCAGGAAACATGAGATCATAAAAAGAAATACAGTACTTATTAAAATAATTCTAGGAAAAACTGCCAGATTGCTGGGTAAAAACTTTGAGGGAATTTTGTTAGATTTGAATGGAATCTGCACTGTAGTGGTAACAAGGTCAGAATCATGCAAGATAAGCTAAACATGAACCATTTCTGACTACAGACTTCCACAGTATGTAGTAGTAACACAGATTAGAAGACAAAGCTGCTCCACAAAGTAGATATATGAAGAATATATCATACAGTTCTGAATATATATGATATAAATTATTTTCTATATGTTCTCAGTTATTTCCTAAAATTTGAAGATTCAAAGATGTGATGGTAATAACTACTGCCTTTCTAAACAGTTTTCAAAAATGTTCTTTCCAAAAGCTTATTTGGAAACAGAACTGCTACAGAATAAGAAAAGCCCTTTCATGGAAGAATTACTGAATTAAAGATGGAAAAGCCAAACTATCCATTCTCACAACAGAAAGAGATCATGTATAGTGTTACAGCCATATGTAGTCAAGAATCTGGAAAATGGGGGCAGACATCAGCGCTGGAGATTCTGTCATTATGAAGATGGTTGTTAGGCAATGAAGATACATGTCACAGTGAAGAACCCCAGAAGGGTCTCAGAATGAAGTGACTGTGTAAAAGAATAGCAAATGTCATTCCATGTACACAAATGTGATGCACAAAGGAGAGAAAACAGTTCTAATTTCACACAGAAAAATAATGGACTCAGAACTGTCCATTATTTCACCCATTCAAGTGCGAAATTTTGGACTATGATATAAAAAAGTTGACTCAGTTTTAACAGCCAAAGAGAAAATCAAATGTTAAGAATTTCTAAGAAAGGAATACAGAAAACAGTGCGAGATGATATATAATGACATAAATGTGTGTTTGTATGTGGGGACTGTATTCAACTGTGGTCCCTTCCCTTTGCCTCCAAAAGAAGCAATACAACTGGAAAAGATTGAGAAGACAGTTAAAGCTATATGGCTGGCTTCTAATACAAGAACTAATGTAAGCTTACACTTCTCAAAATCTGGAAATTACTTGCACTAAATGTCAAATACCTGCAAAATCATGAAGGCACACGAAACGGACTGATTCATCCTCTCTCTAATACAGGAAGCTTCATGGAGAAAGGTTGAAAAATGCATGAAACTGGATGGTGGTTCTTTTGCAAGTGCCCATTACTAAGTAGTAGAGTTTCTGTCACCTTTGTATACCCTTCACTTTATCATAAATGAACTTGTAATGGGCATATTTCTGAAGGGGAAAATCTTCAAAAACTCCTACTGATGCTGAGTACTTTAATCAGAGATTTCGGCAGAATGCAATCTGCTTATGTATTCACCTTTACTGCCACATATGCAATAAATACAGAATTCAAGTTCAATACATGGTACGGTCCTTCCTGAATACTGAGATTTCCTCCTTAGGGAAAGCAGCAATCATTATACAGCCTGAGTAAGCCATTATTGAAATACAATTTTTATTTTACACATTGTCAGACCTCGTGTTAAAAACATAACTCAACACATGAAATGTAATTTAAGGGATAATTATTCCGAACATCAGATTTCATTAATCAGAACAAGGTCATTGCAAAATTGATCAGGACAGACATTACGTCTTCTAAGTCATTACACAAGAAGATAGAATTGAAGACTCAAGATACATCTCTGTAACAGATGACAGAGAATGTAAAGTATGAATGCAGAGAACTTGAGTGCTACTTCACTTACACAGGTCAGACAGATTCTCTCTTTTCATTTGGCTAGCAAGAACTTTTCAAGCTACCCTGAGTTTGAAGCAAGTTCTACCTATGTGAGTATATTTTTAAATATAAATAAGTTAAACATATCAAGAAAACAAAATAGGATACAATTGTCAGAAAAACAATGAGAATTTTAAAAACTAGATGTCGTGTTAGTAGACAGGCAAGCATAACTACACTTACACAAGTATGATTGCACAAAACAATATGCTGTAAGTGCTTGAAGTTAACTAAAAGCAAAGGTTTTTAAATGTATTAAATATGCAGCTTAATGACTACAAAGTTAAACATGCGAATGCAAAAGCAATAGTTACAGTAAATATATGTTAAGAAATCCATAAATGACAGTAATTTATACATCAGAATTAGTTTTTCAATAATATTTATATCAAGTACACTGCCTTTGAATGAAAATCTGAATGTCATAACAAGGTCTGCACTTAAAATGATCTATTCTTTTACAGCTACTAATTTACCAAAGTACCCAAAAAGAAAGAAAGAAAAAGGAAATCAATTAAATAACACTCAAAAACAGCATTTCCATTTTAAAACTGACAAAATTTTATAAAATTTTGCATGAAAATACCCATTCCTAGTGGAATTTCTAGTTAAAACAATTTTTTGAGGTAATATACAATACTTCATAAAAAGTTAGTGGATTCTTTATTTTCTATATCTAATAGTTTATGAACCCTTTGTTATCAGATTCTGTCATCTATACAAAATGCATCCATCCAGTGTTACATAATAACAAAAACATCAGTTGGGTTTATATTAACAATTGTTTACCTTTGTCATCAGGCAGTTTATTTTAGATTTAAATTATTTGCTGAAAACAATAAACCTTAGTTTGCCAACTACTTCAAAAGCATTTTCCTGTAGTTAACATTCTTACCTACAGATTAATTTTTGCCTTCCCACAAACATATCCCTAAGTTTCTTGGGTCATTCTTTATGGTCCTGATGCATTGATTAATTTAGCTACAAGAAAGAAGCTGCAACCTCCATAATCTAAACGTGTTCACTTCTGTTAAAAGTCTGACAAAACAAGCACTTGGATGAAATTTTTATAGAATAAATACAATTCTATACAACTGTTTTAGTTTTTTGTTATACAGCATTGGATGGTATGATCAAGTAAATAAAAAAATATTATTAACTATTCCGTTACTTCACAAATGGTTACTGTAAAAATCTCAGTTCACTATTGGGTGAAACATACTCTAAATCTGTTTATATTACCCATTTCATAGCAATCAGAAATAGAAATGAAGCTAACTTCAAAAATGGCAATCACTTAAAATACTTTAATTAAAAGTAATTATATAATGTTTTATTTAAGTAAATAATAATAAACTAATACAAAATCTTTGTAATTTTTATATATTACACCATTTCACAACTACAGAACTGTTCTTGATGAACTGACACTTTAATTTTCCATGTTTTAGTTTTAATGCCTGCTTGAACTATAGTCATAGTGAGACTTCCCAGTGAGTAAAATCTTAATGTCCACACAGCAAGCACGATTTCTGTGATCTGGATCTTTAGCAAGTGATTTAATAAATAGAATTTCTGCTGTCTCCTATTTCTGTTGGTCCTGAAGTAACAGCAAGTTGAGAAACCATCTTAGCCTGGTCATCCTGAAGAGGCTAGCTAAATAAATAACAAATTAAGCCTCACTGAAAGCCTTATCAATATGGTTCAGAGTATAATTAGTTTAGAATTAAGTACCTTTTATAATTGATTGATAATTTGTGTATGAGTATAAATTTGGCAAGTTTTGTTTTTTTTTTTTTTAAATGATTGAGTCTTTAAAGTCATACTTGGCTTTCAGGAATGACAGGTAGAAAGCCAACTTCAAAAAACAGAGTCTCTATTGAAACCTGATGAAGTAATTTCACAATGCCACCTGTCAGGATAGTGCTCCTGCAGTACTTCAAATATTTTGAAGTGGGATGAACAAAGGCATTAGAAAGGAAGAAGAGCTCTTTCAGCTGAACTACAATGATTGTCAGTTAAACACATATGATTAACATCCTACACTGCATCATACCAGATAGACTGTTAGAAAAGTTCTGAAGCTACTAAGATACTATCTAAAAGTAGTATTCCAAAGACAGAATGTTTCTAGTAAGACATTTCCATGTGTGCCCTCCTCTAATATCAAGAAAAGTGCTAATTGGTATCAACTAGCAACAAGTTCACAGAGCAGACACATTTTATTTAACTCATATTAAAAATATCTGTCCCCTAATGTCCAGGCCTCTTTCTTCTAATGAAAAAAAAAAGTAATTTAAAAAAATACCTCTTTGTAAGTAAAGGAGGTTAATTTTAAATTTCAGAACGAATAAAGTTTTGAATTATGGGGTTTATTTTTACATGATTTTTAAACAGACTTAAGCTAAAGTTACTTGATCTCACATTTAGAATAGATGTCCCTAGTCTTTCATTGCAATCCACTATAATATGAGACACACAGGACAATTTATTTTTAAATGCAACCTACAATTTAGTCCAATACATATACATATTCATTAAGTCTGATCAATCTAATCAAAGGTGTCCTTGAAAGTATTCTCAAGGAAGACATTAAATCAGCATAAAATAACTATTATAAGCCACACAGCAGAAGGAAAAAGAGGTTACTATATATTGAAACACTTCAGCAATATGAAAACTCAAGGTTTCTATGTTTCTAGAAATATATGCTATATATCATGACCTTGCAAACTAAACTGTAATGTATGAAAATACAAAACAGAAACTATGTGTACATACCTGATATTTAGATAAACATTTGTTTCTGCACTACACCTGAAGTATTTTACTAACAAAGGTAGAAAATACCTTCACTATTATGACTAATACATTAAACAAGTTAAAACCAAAACATTTGAATGTGAGAATTTTCATCTAATATAGAGAAGATTAAGTATCTGATGTTATGTGCTGAACAGGTATTTTCATAATTTAATTACATGGCAGTCATTAATGCACAAATTCAAAGTCCACATAGCATAGCTTTCAGAAGAGTAACATCTTGTACATCATCAGCAGCACCTTAGAAAAGTATTATAATACATCATGTGCTTCCTGTGCACTTAAACGTTCTATTATACAAGCACAATATAACAATATTCAATTTACATACATCAAGTAATCCTTATTATTAAATCTTCTGCACAATCAGAATAACAGGATAAAATTCTGCAAATTGTAAAAAAAAAAAGTATTTTTTGCATCAATAATAACATCCTTCGGTTTTACTGGTGAATTTAATAACTTTATTCTAGCTTAATGATGATTTTATAAATAGCTGCTGATATTCATATCAAGATTCTTTCCTCTTCCCTCTTACTTTCCTCACCACTGAACATCATGGCAGCAGATACTAATGGAAACATGTTGACCTATACTCTAGAAGAAAAAGAGATGGAAGAAAGTGTTTAAAGCAGTAAGAGAAAAGTATCAGTGTTTAAAGCAAAAGTGAACACATATACATAATGACAGAAACTATGCAGATATTTCAATCTCATTTTGTTCTTATGTTTTTGTAATTACGCCTCGAAAATCAGGAAAGGGAAAATGGTATTAACTCATAATCCATAAGGTACAACATATGTCCAGCTATAATCTTGGGAATCTATAATTTGACAATCAAGACATATTCTATGAAAAGGACTGGGAAGGAATACAAAAGCTCAAATGTTTTTAAGAGCTTTCTTCATGCAAGGGATCACACATAATTTGGGGAAGCTATAATCATTAACAAAAGGTGTGAGTTCAACATGGTAAAATTCCTTCTAGGAAAAGGAATTCAAGTATAGAAAACTGATGAGCAGGGACAACATTTTGCATTCGACAAGATACAGAGTTAGAAAGCAATTAAATTCAAGTGGTGTGATCAGAGAAGGTTTTTAGACAAATGACTTTGAAAGTGGCTTTTTGAAGAAATGAAAGTTAAGGACCTAGATAAGACTTTGGTAACCTGTAAAGAAGAACAAGCATGTGAAGACTTTTATAAACAAAGAGCAAAGTTTAGATGCATGCAATCTGAAATGTCATAGATCAGCTATAAAATTTGACAGACAAATTATAGTCTTGAAAAGAAAGGGTATGTTGTCCACAGTAACCAAAAATGAGTTAGAAGGAAGGGTCTGTGAAGAGAACTGGGATCAGTTTTCAAATTACTTTTTCATCTAAGTAGCGTATCTATAGGATAACCACAGTCAAGACAAGATGTTCTAGGAATCACAGACAGGAACACTAGATATGTGGATCATCGCGAGAAACAAAAAATACACTCCTGACCAAATCTGTGTGTAAGATCACATATATCAATGAAGAATATTAGGAAGCAAATCTCTGGCACACAGATTAAAGTGAGATGATGGCAGGCAACCTACCAAATGATGAGATATATGAAGACAAAGTCACAAATGGACAACAGTTTCTTGTAGTTGATCATGACTACAGAGCCTCAGTAATTGAAATGAGTGTGAAAAAATTGCGTACAGATGTAGTTCAGGAAGAACAGATAAAGGGAGCAAAATAGCAGAATCATACAGTTTTAACAAGAGGAAATCACTAACTAATAGAACAAAATCTGAAATGAATGAGTTTCAAAGAAAAGGAAGATATAACTAACTCAATATCGGTATATACCATATACCCAAGCGGGTATATGGGATTTCTTTGTACAAAATGCATTAAAAATGCAGAAAAAATACAGGCTTATGCTTGCCAAACACAAAATAATCTATTTCTGGGCATTACAGATAGGAGAAAAAAGCACTGGTATCTTCCATCTGACATTGCATTTATAATTTGGCAGGGAGTTCAATAGTTTATAAAGTTTATAAAGCTGGCCACAGCTCTTCCTGCTCCTCCTAATTAATGAATCATCTATAAATGCTAACTACCCAAAAAAACCCCCAAAACCAGGAGTATAAAACAGTTCCCTAATTAAAAGACAGTATTTTTGTTACATATATATTTTTTCTAAATATATGACGATAATCTAATCTTACTAATTTTTCACACTTTCATAGTTTCACAGAATAAGATTGCTATTATACCTGAAAATATGGATTTTGTTAGTGTCAGTCCCAACCTTAAGTCAATACCTATAAAAATAAAATTAAAAAAACCAAAAAAATTGGGGGCTCTTTGACATTATAGAGCAAAGAAAAAATACTTTCCTTCAACCTACAGTGATTGAAAAGCAGTCATAAATTAAAGGTAGCAAGCTCAAGCAAAAGAAAATAAAAATTTTAAAATCTTATTATATAATTGAAGTAAATATCCAATTACCTTTTTTCTTTCCTTTTCTTGTTCCTGTTTTTTTTTATTTGTTTCACTGTTTTGGGTTTTAATGGTTTTGGTTTTTTTTTCAAGGGCACTGATTTTTCCCCCTTCTAGAGTGCTGCTTTATTATTGTCACAAATATTCATTAGTGTGGAAGCAGCTGAGACTTATTTTTATTTGTTGAACCTCATGTTAGCCAGTGAAATGTAGCACTATAAAAGAGCAGGCCTTATTAAAAAGGAAAAATAATTTTATTAACAAACCCATAAGCCTTCATATAACACAACATGGAAAAATATATAGTACTAAACTATCACGGTATCAGATGTGCACTAACACCCATGAAAGCCTATTTAATCTGCTAAATGTATTTTAATGTGGTTACTGATATGAACAAAAGTGGCATAAAAAAATGAAGAAATTAGACTGTAAACTGTGAAAAACAGAATAGGATGATGTAATATTAGAAGTAATTTCTCACAAGAATCCTGTGCTGAATTAGAGCAACTTTCCAGCGATATGGCATTTCCTTCCTGTGCCACTCCATACTCCCTGAAAATATATAAAACGGAATGGGTTTTACAGTACATGGAGTCACGTTAATGTCAGTTACTCTCTAGGCTTTATGATTCCTTAAGGACATACCACAAAAAAAAAAAAAAAATCTCATTCCACAAATGAATTTAGCTTTTGTACTGCAGACAAACTTGATGCTGGTAAGATAAGGTCAAAGAATGCACTGGAACAACAGTCTGCAGCTCACCCTGCACTGAAATACCTTTCAGAAACACCACACTTTTACAACTCACACTAAAACCAGATTTATTTTTTTTTTAAAAAAAAGATTCAGTGAGACCCAAAATGCTCCAAAACTTGATTTTAGAACAACCAAACTTACAAGTCCATGTAACAAAATTCTGGCCTGGTTTAAAACAATTGCTGCCATCGATTTCAGAAACCTATTTTTCTAGACAAACACTACGAAAACACTAGAACTGCATTCCATAGACAGTGTTTTAGGAAGCAACCTGCAAACAACTCCAAAGTAAGGAATAGATTCTCCTTACTCTTATCTAAAGAGCAAAAAATTGCAAATGTATCCACAGAACACCTAAGAATAGTTGGCAGAAATTTGAAAAAAATATATCTAAGGTCCAAATTCAACATTTTAGTATTTTTGTGTACCAATTTGGACTACAGAGACTTTAAGTATCAGTACCTTTACAGGATGGGAATTACAGCTGCCTGACGCACTCTCCTTCCCAGCAGTATCAGCCAAAGCTCACATTTCCAGTCTGTGATATCTGGTAAAAAATTGAATGGAATGCCATGTCACTGCTCTGCAGATTTCTGAAACTGAAGTATCTGCTTTTTTTGCCTATGCAATGACTATAAAACCTCATATGCTCGCTTTTCTTTAACAAGCATATCTGGTTTGAACTAGTTCCCTCATTTCTAAAAGAGCTAGGGTTTTTAGGAATGTATGGACTAATATGCTCTGCAGCTCATTTTGAAAACTAGTGAATACCAGAAAAACTCTAATGCTGTGTTCAGTTGCTAGAAAAAAAAAATGCCACTTCTTGAACGTCCAATGCATTCTTGATTTAGGTAAAATGCTGCCAAAGGCATTTGATTTTTTTTCATCTTCATAATTTTGTTCATCCACTAAAATAAAGTGATGTAGAAGATATATACCAAAGGAAATGAAGAGAAATTAAAACAGAGCTGCCACCAGAGGAGTTCAAGGTAAAATTACATTTCACAATGGAAGACGATCCTTTAATAGCAGAAGTCCTACAATATATCCTTGACAAAACTGGGAAATAGAAATTAGAACAACTTTTAGATTTGTACCTGCAATCTTGATTCTTACTTATCAATTAAACACTAAACATATTCTAAAGAGTATTTATTCTATAAAGCCCACAGAGACTTAACTATGTGCTTTGGAACCTTTGATTTGCTTGAAGTGCTTTTGATTTCAGTTTAGTTTTGTAATATATAGGCACAAAAAAAAGTGATTGTTCAAAATAATTTTAATACAATTTTGCAGAAAAGCAAAATACAGAAATTTCTTCGTTTCAAAGTTAAGTTTTTTGGTTAATGAAGAAAGCACTTATACTTAGTGATTACTACATGAACAACTGAATCTTTAAGGTGAAAAATTTAACAGCTATAGTGTTACGGTAGGATTTTTCTTCTCAGTACTAGTTACATTCCAACTAGACTTACAAATGAAAGCACAGACTGTATTTTAGTGTCTAAACAAATCCAAATAGTCTTCATGAAAACAATCCGAGAATTAAAAAGCAGAAAATAACCTTTTTCAAAAGTGAATCACAAATATTTTACACATATATTTGTGCATATATTTTGATTCTATAAATCTTTTTTTCAAATATGCAATCAGTAACTTCATTAGATGCTTCTTCAAATTTCAGAACTTCGCAAGAGATGGAAACTATCCAGCCATTAAGTTAAGAAAAAAAAATAAAAATTGAAAGCAATACAAACTGAGCTCATCATGAGACAAGGAAAATATTCAGAAAAATCATAATTCCTATAACAAGAAAAGGTAAATTTATGTGACTGTACTTATTTTTTAGCAAAGCATGTAAGTAAAATGAAAACATATAGACTGCTGTATTTAAAGGAATAGATCAAATTCTAAGGCTGGAAATTTCTTCCAGGAGCAGCTTTTGGACAAGAAAGGTGTTGACAAGAAAGACAAAGACCTTCTCAAAAGTAGAAAATAACATGCACATTTTCATTTTAGGTATGACAAAACATATATAATAATTTAGGTTAGGTATGAGTGGATACATAATATATGCCTTTGAGGTATACAGTAACAGCTTGGTATTATGATCAGTGCCTTCTCTATATCCAATTTTAAAAAATAATATTGCTAAGATCACAAGTTCCATTGTTTTCCTCACCCTTTACCTTCGTTCTTCTATAAACACACTGAAAATATCTAGTACTGTAGATTAATGCCAAAATGCTCATATCTAGACTTTTTCTCTAGAAAATTTAGAATATATTCTAAAATGCAGATGAAGTTGATGAAGATGATGTCTATGGCACACTATCTAGTGTCAAGTATTTTACTAAATGCACGAAATTGATGTGCTATGTCAGAAATGGTTACTCATTATAGAAATTACACAAGTACTTTTAAGAAAATATAAAAATATTTAAACTGGTTTCAGATGAAATTTAACATAGAAGTTTGCAGAAATGTAAGGACAAGAGAGTCAGGAAAGACAGCAGTAAGCGTGGGGGCTTGCACCATTTTTCTCACATATTTTCTTTAACACTGAAGCAGATATAAGTTTAAGATGAAAGTATCAAGGAATACAAATCTTTCAGTGCATGCAAATTAAGCATTTCAACATATAAGCACCACTGTACTACAGCTACTCCATTTGGCAAAGAAGAATTAAAACATTTAGATACTCATTTATTTATTCCAAATACAGTTAAATGTGATCTAGCATACAACAGGAAAAATACCTCTGTAGAGAAATTATATCTGTTGCTCCAATGAGCAAGCTTGAATGCCATAAAAATAATACATTTATATATTCTATGGCAATAATACAATTATTTTCAACTTCTTCCCTAAAGCTTCTCTCTCCTATGCATAGCCACAAAAAATTTCCTTCTACGTGTCTGTAAGATTATATATCCATCCCATTATTTTATTTTTTAATTATTTTAAGATTGATGGTCTTATTTTTAATTAAAATAAGTTTTATTTATTAAAACATTAAAAGTAATGTATTCTTTTATCTTATAAAGAATACATAGCAAAAAATAAATATAAGCAGAATGATTATATTATCTGGTAATTTTGGTATATTTTCATATTTCCTGCTGTTACACAAAGGAGAGAAGCTCAGATCTTTGGTAATATTTATCTAAAATTGAGAGAAAAATCTGAGGAGTAGAAGAGAAATGCAGTCTATAGTTCTTTTCATTATGTGACTACTAGAATTTTCATTTTAAGGAAGACTTTAGGGTTGTTTGCACTCCAGTATATAATATTTGAGTGCAAGGGGGAGTAAGGGATTTTTAAAAATTAAAAAAAACATATTTTGAATTTAAAAAAACCCCAACAGCTATCTATCCTTAATTTTAGGCCACCTTCACAGGTGCACACTTAAAGAAGTTCTGCCTCTAGGAAGGGTCAGTGTCTGCACTGAGGATTTAAACAATGTGGGCTGTTTTAATTCTAAAATTCACTTTAAGAATCTGGTTCACCCAGAAAAATTAACATCAGACAGGGGATGTGAGCATACATTGTTCATTCCTTAAGAACATACACTGAACATGAAAAGCAGAAGGAAGAATCAGATCAAGAGCTCGAAGAAAGTAGCATGATGCTGTGTTTAACTGTTATTTTGTTAGAACTGTGTTAAATGATCATTCTCAAAATCATAATCCTAGGTTAAGTAACCCATCCAAACACAACTGACAGTCGTGTATTGGTATTCCAAACTTCGAACTTTGGTATTCCTGAAGTCATACTTTGTTTGAATTCCTTAACACCATCATTGCATTAGTGCCTTCATATCCAAAGCATTGCTCCCATGGATGAAATTAACTGAAATTTAGTAAATAACAGAATGCAAACATTCAGTCATGCAGTTCAAGTGGATTCACCTAATTTTTAAGGAGGAAGTACAGTTCAAGAAATACAAGAAACAAGTGTATTTCAAGCATTTTCTAATCATGCTTATTTTCTTCCTATGTTTGGTTTGTACTTCAGTAATGAAGAACAGTTGTGCACTATTTCCTGTTTCTCAAGTAGTAAAACTGAAACAGAAGACAACAATTTATAGAAGATACGGTCCACATACATTGCAAGTTATTTAGTCTGGCAGCTCTTACACATGTGAATAGAAAAAAGGGAGAAAAACTATTGTGGAGTTACTTGCAGCATTTAAGTTCTCCAAAGCCAAAATGTAACTGAATAGAAAATGCTTCACTTTTTAGCCAATAGCCAATGAAAAATTCCAATGATGCAAATGTAAAAATATTCAAAATCTTGCAAAGAAATTCCTACTTTTATATAGGTAAACACACACATACGCATGCAATTTCATATGCTTTTGGAAAAGCAGTACAGTAAACCTTTTAAACTAATTTGTGTTAGACAATTAAGTTTCATTACAAAATTAAATCGTCTTTATTGTACAAATAACTAAAACTAAATTAGGGAATTTAGTTATCTTTAGTTAAAACTAGAAATTCATACAGTAGAAGGGAGCCTTTAAACACCTGCTGTGTTTTGAAAGCAAAAAGTTACATGAAAAACAACAAAACTAACCTATTCTTCCAGAATCAAGATGAATAACCAGCATGTTCATTTGCAATCCACCTTTGAAGAATAGTCTATGACTTGATAATAATTTATTTAAAAGGCAGTTTTATTTTACCACCCCATATAAAAAGGAATCCTAATTAAGACACGGCACAATACAGAACTAGATTTATGACAGTATTGCAAAAACATGGTTTTGAATATATATATTCATAACAATTTACCTTTTACTATTACACTGCACGGTAGTTTTCTGTATTGAGTTAGAAATACTACAGAATATATATTTTTAAATTTTTTACTACTAGACTGTACATTGAAAATCTGAGAGAAAGTAAACACTAACACTCTTATTCTCCTTCACAATAATACATTCTAAACACTGGCAAATAAGACATTCAAATGTACCCTGAAACTAAAACAAAAGTTGCTTTTTTGTTCTACTACAACATACTCGTCATGTAACAGTTGCTTTTCATAGTAAGAATGGCTTACATTTCAGTTTAAAAAGCTATTCCAATAACAAAATCAAGAATCAATGTGCATCTGTAATGCAGCTATCATATGCTTACACGAGAGAGAACTTTGCAAAATTTATTACCTCTATTCATTGTTAGACCACAAAGCTTTCATCTCCTGCTTTGGCACAGAACAAGACTACACTCAGTGACACACTTCAGAGAAAAAGTATATGCAAGTATGCACAGTGCAGAACAAAGTCAGAGAATAAACCCAAGTCTAACTGAAGCAAGTGCAACTATAAAGAAAATAGAGAATCTGTCCACTATAAAGTGGAGGTGCTGCCTAGCCCCAAATCCAGTTTGAGATACAAATTGTCACGGTGGTAAGAGTAAGAACCTTAAAACCTCATAAGGAGATCCTTCTGGAAGTCAGGGCTTGATGACACAGTCTTCCTCTGTTACACCAACAATATAGAAACTGTCTGTCAAAGTACATACAAAATACTTCATCCCTATTAAATTCACAACTAAAATTAAAAAATATCTATAAAAATTTAACAAATCAGAGCTGGAACTCCACTGTAAACTTAGCATACTACAATACAGGACTACAGGGTTTAAGAAAGCACGAACACATGGCCATGTAAAATCATTGCTGTATGCTACAAGGATTCAGAAATCATTTGTTTGTCAGTTTTGTTGTTCTGGAGTTTTTTATCAGTTGTTGTATTCTTGGGTTTGATTTTTGTTTCTAATAATAGCTAGTGGTTATTTATATACTATTAAAAAGATAATAAACTGTCTGCAATTTACACACTAACCCTGGAAGCCATCCTCCTTGTTGGATCCTGTGGAGAGCCTCTTATTTAGTTAGTTTTTGATTGGAGGGTGCTGTTTAAGTGTAATGATAAGCAGAAGACTATTTGACTCTCTTGTCTGAAGTTTTAAAGACTTATCCAACTCAGATACCTAAAAATTAGGTAATTTCAATTGTGGAAACTTATATTTAGTTTAGTTTACTGGAAGAGAATTTTAATGAATTTTTAAAATTTGACTTGACCAAAAGCTGAATATATGGAATATTCATCAAGTCAGTAAGCATTTAGACAACTTCATCTATCTCAAATTCAACAGTAGTATAAATGAAAAATTTCTGCACAGGAGATGCCTGGAAGACAAAAGAATCATGATGAGCTAAAATATATTTTTATTACACTTCAAGAATTTCATTTGTAAGAAAGCATAGTAAGACAGGAAAGCATGCAAAACAAATTTATTACTAATGCTTGTAAAAAACACTGCTTTCTAATCAAATAGGAAGACAGCCTATTGTCCAATGCACCTTACCCCACTCAAAATGACTGTTGGATTTTTTTTTTCAAACATCTTGCAATAAGCAAAATTCACGTCAAAAAAATACTCAAAACATTTTAAAATGAACCCACTGCACAAGGAAAAGTCAAAGATGGTAACTTACTACAATCCAGATGAAAATACTAGAACTAAAAGCATATAAACACTGCTAATCTAAAATACATAGTATCTTGGTGTTTTATCAAAATTTAAACTGTGGCAGTTTCAGATTCTAATGGCTTCATTTTACTTAACATAGGTTACCTTCGATTTTGCTTTTTTCCCTTGCTTTATAATTATACTGCACATACATCACAATAAAGCTGTAGGCTTTGAGAGTTCTTAATCCTCTGTTATTTCTATTAATCACAAGAACTAAGGAACTGAGAAGCCAAATTCTGTTCACTAAAAGTAAGTTCAGTATTCTATTACACCGTAAATTTAGATCATCAGTGTATCATTAGCAGATAAAAACTGACCATGCTCTAGTTCAAGCTGAAGCAGCTCATACTTCAAATGCTGTGAAAATTTAATTATTAAATATTATTAAAGTTATCAAAAACTCTTTCTTGCAACTGGGAAGACTTATATCTTCTTAATTGGTTTATGTGGCATTTAAATAGCTTCCAATTTTCACCATTTGGTACCCATGTACAACATCCAACTGCTTGTTATTAATTTGGACAGTCATAGGAAAGCTCAAATACCAAACCACCGTTTGGTTATTTGAGAATGAATGTTCACACAACCCAGAAGATGCCATTCCTGTCTATATTTAAGGGCATTGTCAGTGTAGAATGGAAAAATTTAGAATACCTTTAACCATTAACAATACCTGTCAAGAAAAGCACAGAGTTCTTTACATCTCTAGGCTACAAAGTGTGAGTAATTGCAAAGAATGAATCATAGATGGGCTGCTAAATGTATCAGCCAATGATTACACGTAAGATAATTATCTTTTTACAGAGGTTATTAAAGAAAACCGAGTCGAAAGAGTCGATCATTACATACTGTATTACTACCCTCTGAAGGACAACCTTGACAATATTATTTAATTCAGGAAATAAAACCAAAACATTTTAATGAGCCTTTTCATTGTAAGCAGCAATAATTGCTGATTTTTAACGGAAAAAATTAATATCTCATAAAAAACATACCTGTAAAACAGATTTTTTTTTTCAACACTGAACTAATTCTTAAGACAAGAACAAACCTAAATTTTAATTACACAGGATTTTGAAGACAGATATTGTATTGACTGACATACTACCAATGTATAAATACCACAGAAATGCTTCAAAACAACCTTTTTCAAGTGCTAGAGAGACATCATCAGAAGTGGCCTTTTGTTTAATGTAACTTTTTTTCTGCAGCTTTAAATGATGCCAAACCTCTTCCTGTGACAGGTAAAACAAGCAACATGTAAACACTTAGAAACAGGAACACATACTGCAGCTGAGCTTTTATCACACCTACTGATAGTTCAACAGGAAAAAAAATATTCATATGAAATCATATTGGAAATATTTCTTATTTAGACTATTCTAAAGACACACAGAAGTTAACTGCACTGTGAAAATTTGTCTAAATATTGTTACTATGTGGCTATCCAGTGCACCACACCCCCAGTGTTTCACACTGTGAAATATAAACACTGCCGTTCTTCCAAAACAAGACAAGAGAGGAATTTCATTTTCTGGATATAATGAAGCTTCACTTGAGAAAAGACATCCTCTGTTATATACAAGGAGTCACCAGTTTTAACAAATTAAGTGTAAACTTTGTGCAAATGACATGTGTGGACAGCCTAGCTAAAGAACAAGAACATTTGTATGTAGGAAGACTTATAAGCAAATATAAAATTCTCAAGGCTCCTGCTTGCACCTCCAAGGTCCCACTACACACTAACATACAGCATTTCACACACTTAGTGCCATCGTACTTGTTACTGCAATTTACTAAATCTAGGTATTGACAGATTTGCTATGAAATGCAGAAGCCTATCTTTTAACAAATGCAAGTAACTACAGGCATGTATTCTGGCAACACAGCTATCTACCCTGGCTTTACACCATATAAAGATGCAAACTGAAGGTCATTGGCCTAGTATCCATCCCTTTTGAAATGGTTTTAAGTTTCATCTCTCTCTCGTAGTACCTTTTCCCCATAAGCATCAAGCAGTTGACCAAGTGTGGGAGACAAAATGAAGCCTCCTGAAAAAAATGCCCTCACATAATTCACTCTTCCTAGCTACACATCACAGACTTAAAACTAAAATAAACCAGATTTGACTTGTACAAACATATTTGGATTAAAAGAAGTGTAGGAAAGCTTAGTTTTGTGTTTGGGTTTTTTTCCTTCCAGGAGTTAAGCCAAAAGGCCCCAGACAACTCAACAGAGAAGAGCTGTAGGTCTTGAAAGAAGTTAAGATAGCAACAAACAAAAAGCAAATGGCAAAAGTCGCAATATTTTAGTTTTTAATAACCTAAGATAGTTCATTTTAAAACAAATGATCCTATATTACTTCTCTAGTTACTCCTGAAGCAGAAGGTATTTAGGCTATTTTATGATAGCCTCTAGTGATAATTTCAATCTTGTTTTTATACAGGATTAAATGACTGCAGCAAGATCCAAGACAACAGTAATTACTGGGTTAAAAGTAAAAGTGTTCTAGATGGTACAATAGAATTTACAGGGAATGGATCAAGCACAAGTTTCATGGTTTATCCCAGATAAACCCAGAAAAAATTTTAAAAGTAAGAAACAGAAACCCTATCTATTTATCTGACTGCCTTTTCCATGTTACGTTACTGTGATTAAGACAAGCTTGTTCCAACTCACATCTTCATTTCTGTAAATATCAGAGCCAGGCAATGACGTAAATAGCTCAAAATATGTGATGATTTAAACATCTAAACCAAGTATTTTCCATGAAATGCCAAACTTGGAAAGGTAAGATAGAGTGATATACCTAGATAAAAATGCTAACATTCTATTTATCAAGTAATTTTTCAAAAATGAGAAATATTGTATTTATTAATTAGACCTTTAGTATTAAAATACATTTTAACATGGCTTTATTGCACTGGCTAATCACAGAGCTTCCAAACAGAAACCATTAACATATTGCTATAAAATCAAAATTAATTCTCAGAAAATTATCACTGGCCAAGGCCAAGTGTTGAAGTGTACCTTCAACATACCAAAGATTTAATGGATGAAGGCACGAGTCAGCCAAAGAAGGTAGGACCTGTTACAGCCTCTGTCACCACTCCAGAATCTACACAGAAAATACAGATTGCTTCAGAAGGACAGACAGACAAGGTGCAGTGTGTGAGGAGGGAACAGAAAAGAGGGCTACTCTACAAAATCATTAGTACTGTATCTTCCTCTTCCTGCAGAGATATTAGAAATTACCTTGCACAGGTCTTCCATAGCTGTGCTCTTGTATGAAATAGTCCTACTGTCATAGCAACCTTGGCTATAGGAAGATTTCATCACTCCCTTTATGCTTTGATTTTCTACATTTTCCTTCAGCCATCTAACAAAACAGCAGCATCTAATCAACAACAGGGTAATAATACAATATTGATATTGCCAGAACAACTTTTGCATTTAATTCTCTGCCTTTAAAGGAAACAAATTATTTTCCTATTTTAAGCTAATAGTTTCTGAAAGTCTCCAGTGGGATTCATCAGCACGTTTCTACAAATGGCTTTACACCTATAGTCTATTCACTTTATAAATAAGCATACAGCATCTACCCCAGAGGATTAAGATTTTTAACCTAATATTTGAAGTGATCTGATATTATGTCGACAGCAAGAGGGCTTTGCCACCATTAAATTGCTAGAATGGATTGGATACAATTTACTCTGCAGAACCAACACTGTTCAAACTATAGTTTTGATACATGATTTAACTAAACATTTAATTTTATGACTTGTCCTGCATCATCTTGTTTTTGTAAATTAATTTTCAGAACGGAAACTCTGATGCAATAGTTGTGTCCTCATTGCCAAGTAAAATTATCAATAATCTTGGAAGTATGAACCAAAAATATCCTAGGTTTTGTAATTACTGAAGACTTCTTTTAAAGGTATATCTACAAAGTATTATAACCATCTACTGGGGATGATAATTACACATGAAGAAAAACACTAACCTGTGCTTTTGTACATACTAAATATGCATATTTTAACCAAAAACAAAGCAAATGTGTAAGAAAATGTCATCAGATAATTTTCATGATCCGCCTATGTATGCGTAACATTTAAAAATGGGAAAGGAGGTATAACCAAGATTTTACTTTTATATTGGAGTCTGTCATTGCTAAATGTGTCATCAGATGATAATGTTCATAAAGTTGGAAAATGATTAACTATTTGAGGAAAAGAACATTATCATAAGTTCATAAAATGAGCCACTACAACAGCAAAGACTTATGAATCAAATGAAAGATAGGGACATATCTGATCAATATAATAAATCTAGCTCTAAATTCAAACTGCATGCATCCTTCTGTGTAAGAAAGAGAATGCAAGACAGAGCACATGCATCTGCATCTAAGAGGGTCACTATGAAAGGCTGCTTACTGGAAAAAGTTGGATAAGTGTAAAGGAAAAGATATATTATCAATAATTATTGAAAGTGCAAAATTTTAAACACAGCATGCTGCTACTTGAAACTACACAAATATACATAACAGTTCTCTGAGAAATCAAACTAAAAATCCCAGCAAACGCATTACGATCTTTTCTCACTGATTTCATATAAGCATTTTTCCATGCTGCTTTTACAGAAAATATTTAATTAATATTGGACATAAATAGATGAATCTACTGACACTGCGCATGGTGCAAGACCAAACTTAGAAACAGAGACAAACAAATAGATCCAATATATCACTCAAGTGACTTTTCATATACAATGGATATCTTCTGACTTGCAACATACTTCTTGAAATCATCAACAAAATACCATTAAAATCCTCTATCCTATATTGCTTCCATAAAATCAGGGTCTCAATCCACTGCTACCTCTCACTAGGTAAAGATTTTGAACATGGAGTGTGGGAAGAGTATGAGGCAAGAGACTATTGTTCTTAGTTGTATTTATTCCCACATGCAAGTCGTAATATCTGGGGGGAAAAAAANAAATTAAAAATAAAAAAAAGCCAACAAATTTTGTAGGGCTTTTTAAGTATCACACTCAGTGCAAGGTAATGATGTTGTGCCACAAGTTTAAGAATCTGGCTCCTACTGAAAGCACATGAAAGGTTTTCATTAATCAAACAAGGATGGGTTATAAATGCAGTTGTGCAAAATCAGTTATCTTAATGAAACCACAGATATCAGATAAAAAGTGAGAAAAATTCAATTGCATGAACCTTACAAAAGAAGGTGAGCTATATCATATGCTAAAATTATATAAGGTACTTAAAATGGCACTTATCTGTGGTAAGTATTTAAGTAAAATTAATATCAAAAGTATAAAATACAAAATAACTTCAATATTTATTTACAATTTCAGGCCTATGTTTGTACAGAATTTTTTTTTTTAATGGGAAGAGTTCTTTTCAAAGGGAAATATATTAATTAACTGATTTTTCAATCTTGAATCTTTACACTTCCCTGCTCACATTCAACTATTAAAAATATGTGCAAATGATGCAAGTACAATAGCAAGTCAAAACCCTCAGTGCCTGAAATGCTATGGAGTTTAATTCCTTAAAAGTGTCATACTAATTATTCTCTAATCTTGGGATTTGATGAATAGTTTACATGAAAGAGGTAAATATATGCGAAAAGGCAGGGCAGCCAGTTTTTTCATGGTCCCAGAAAATGTAGAAGTTGGCAGGATCACCTCAGTTCCACTGTGCTCCTGAAAAATATAAAATACCAATGTTCACTGGATCACTGGGCCCTTAGCATTCTATCACTACTTATGAAAAAGATTTTGCTGATGACCATATTGGTGCTTTAAAACATGGAGTAAGACAAACCTGTCAGTAGGCTTGACCTTTCAGTTTTTATGTTTTGTTTCCTAAATACATATTAATTATCACTAAAAAGTGCTTTCCACAATGACAAATAAATGAGGATCTCACCTCTGATCATTATTAGCTATATACAAATATTAAGAAAAAATGAATTTAAATTTTTAAAAATATGTGAAGACTGTATAGACCTATTTTATTCCATTCTTATCTAATGAAATTACATTTTAATTGTTAATCTCACATATATACTAACAACACCTAACTTGAACTAAGGCTCAGAGCCTGTAACAGGGTCATAAAACTTCCCCCCTCACAATGTAGTCAATAGTGTTAAGTCCTTTGATGGTGGCAAATACAAGCTTAATTAGAATGCAAAGTACTGGCACCTCAATTCTAGTATCTCTACATGTTTAAGTAACCAGGACCTCAAAACAACCATGGAAAACTGTCAGTGGAATTTGGAGATGACACCACCAGAATTCCTCCTGGACATGCTGTCTTACACCCGGAATCTTAGCTGGAACTTATCAGCGTTATATAAGTCAAAGACTTTATCAGTAAAATTTGGCTAAAAAAGTGGGCTCTGTAATAAAAATATAAAATCAAAAAAATACAAATGAATAATTCTAAACAACAAAGTCAGAATATTTATGATTCTTTACCTGTTTAGCTACTGTCATCAAAGCAACAAAAGTGCTTCTGTACGCAGAAGTGCAAAGATTCAAGAAATTTGTTATGTAATAGCAGTTTGGTAAGGCAGTCCATCAATATTTCATCTACTCAAAATTGGCCAAATTCTGTTGTGTCATAAGACGAATTCACCTAAGCCCGGACAGATTTTTTTTAAACTACTATTGAAAACCTGTAAAATCCATAAAAATAGATGCATGTTCTGCTATATAACACAGTGATTGCTATATTAACAGCTCCTATTAAAAGCAAAAAAGCACAGGAAAAAAGTTAAAGGAAATATTACACTGCTCAACAAAACATATATATAATGCTATATCAAGTACAAGTACAAATTTAAAACATTTAAAAAATTTAAAAAGCCCAGAGTGTTGTCCGTAGATATGTAAGAGATTTGTTAATCTGACCTTTTCCAAGTTCAACAGAATTTCTCAACAGGTCAAGCGAGTTCCAGACCAGGCATATTATTTTTTCACTTCCTTTTCCAACAATTGTCAAGGTAATGCCAGCAGGTAGATAACAAAAATGTACATTACAGGCTGCAAAACTAATTCACCACACACCATGCAACTTTTTGTTTACCAAATAAAACTTGGTGTGTTAGCAGAAAAAAGGTTACACTGCATGGAAAAGCTTCTAAAATTTCTGAGTCAACTTGGAAGGAAAAGGTGCACAACTCTTAAGTCCTCAAGATAATAGAAGAAATTACTAATCATAAAACCAAAAGATTTAAGAATGAGATGATCATTCATTTTAATTCTACTTGGCATATAAAGCAATTGTGTTTGATTTTTCAACTTCTACAGGCATCAAGCTGCATGAAATCTTCACCCCTTACTACACTAATAACTAACATTTCAAAAGAGTTAACTGTTCTACCCTATAAAATAATCAGGTCAGTTTAATAGCTTGAATGATGTCAAACTAGGTACAAAATTTTAAGAATGCTCTTCTGCAATAACTTCTCAGGGAAAAAAAAGCAACCAACATTTCAACTGAACAAATAGTGAGTTTTAAATCAAAGAGCTACAGTGGTAAATCTTGCTTGTGAATCTGACAGATGGGAAGGAGGGGGGTAAAGACTGCATCCAATTATGACTGCAACTCTAGAATTGTCCAAGGCTCTTTTTTAAAATATATTTCCATTTCAGGTACTTAGCAATGAAGTAACACTTCATAACTCACTGAATACCTACAATTTTGCAGTGTTTTCAAATAACTTGCAGAAAAATTGTCTCACGACATGAAACACACAAGTACATAGCACAACTACAGGAGAGATATAGAACACTTTACTGTCCCATATGACAAAACAGACTGACTTTCTACTAAACAGGCACCAAACTATTTGTTTCATAGGGCACACACCAACACAGTAATAAAAGATGTGTGGGAAAGAGGAAGCTTGAGGAAGTTTTCCAGCGTTCATAGAGAACACTTCATACCTACCAGATAAAGTTTTTCAAGATCCCAGTACTTTTTCATGACATTTAAAAGTAACCTTCATGTAGTTCCAAAACTAGTCATGACGACAAAGCACTTATCAAGCCTGCCTTTGCCAGAGCTAAACTAAATGCATGATCATGAAGCATCTAGAACCAAAACACCAAAACTGGTTCAGATAGTCCCAGATACAATCTCAAGCTATGAGAAACAGCAGTGAGAAAAGGCTGTTAGTAAAAATAATACTGAATCCAGAAGTACAGCTTTGGCTGTATGACTAGAAATAGTCAATACTCCACTTATTTTACCTGGGAGATTGTTCTGCTGACCTAGTTCACTAAAAACAAAATGACAGCCCAAAATGCAAAAGCCAAACCCATATTTTAAACTTCTAGTGACCAAATATTTACATCTATAATCTAATTATGTTGGGTTTAATTGCATCTAGGCTCAGTAGCAGGCAGTGGTCAAAAAGACAAGAACCTTTCTGCAGTCATCTTCTGAGTTTCTGAAAAATAACCTTTTATTTTAAGTTTTGTGAAAGAAAAAGAAAACCCAGATTAAACAGAAAATAAATTGCTTTAACTTAAGGATCTCATCTTGAAAACTTAAGGATCTCCTGCTGAAACTCTGCACAGACTTTAAGACTTGTGCTCTGAATCTGTCTTGTGCAAAACAAGTACCAGATTATACTGATTCTGTTGAAGCCTCCAATTAGCAAAACAAATACTTTAAAAGTTGCTCAAAAAAAAAAAAACCAAACAACCAAAAACAACAAGCCAAGCCACCCCAACCTTTTTCTGATTACTGTGCAGAAAAGATTTTTGGTTTTTAGGAGGCAAATGATCTACTTGCAACAGAATTGGAGTTAGATGCCCAAACTGGACTCTGACAAATCAGATTTAAAATTAAGGAAGCCTTGGAATAGTGAGGAAAAATCATAAAAGATCATCATAATTTGAAACAGGTAGTTCTCATGCTCAAGAAATACCTCAAGAATGTTAAGAGCTTCTACACTTAATAGCCTTTTCTATGCAACAAATCTTTCTTGACTTTGTATTATACTGACCTGCCATAAATATATAAAACAGCAGAGGGTGGGAGATGACTTACCAGTACAATCTTTATATGGCACCATTACTCACAATGTATTTTATAATTGTTGTATTGAAGATTAATAATCAAAGAAAGACATCACATATCTCCAAGACATTCCCTATATATTTGAAATACTCTAAACAATCTATTCTCATCAACACATGAAGGTAGAAATCTGGGTGAAAAAACTACCAAAGGGATAGCTTATCTGTGACAGAAAAAAATGAAAATGATTTTTTGTCATGCTGGAAAATTATCCAGTGATTGACTACCATAAATATTTCAGGGAAGAAATAAAACAAAACAAAAACCCAAACCAGAAAGAAAACAAAACAAACCAAAAACCCCTAAAACAAAAAAAAAAACCAACCAACCAACCAACCAACAAAAAACCCCAAGCAACTAAACTCAACACTTCCACTATAAATGCAAATAATTTTAGAACAATTCCCTACATTTTCACTATAATTTAGGGCTCACTGGGCCTTGATCAAATTACTGTATAGTAAATATGAACCTTCTCTTCTGCATTAATGGCAATGCAAGGAGTAAGGCCAAGATATATAAGATGAAGAGTTAATGTTGATAACTTTGAATAGATTTTTAGTATTTTTATGTACTGTTTGATTATGCTACAACTTATTAATAGGTGTATAGAGGATTCTTCAGTTAACTAATGTTAAAACAGGAATATAAATGAACTTGCAAAAAATTGAAGTGACATTCTGACTTCTGGCCACCTAAAAATGAGCTGTTTTCCCACTCTAGTTCATTCTAAAAGCATAACCTAAGAGAAAACAAATGAGATAAAATTATTTAGCATCACTGACATTTCTAACCTGTAAATCAAACATGTTGCTAATGGTTAAAATCTAGCACACAGGCTATGCCAGATATAAATCTAGCTGCGTAACTAGCTACACTTGCTTTTAACACATACAGGCGGCATTTCCAGTTGCTAGGATATTATGTAGTATATTAAGTTACATGTAAACATCCTCACAGAGTTGATACACAGAGCTTGTCATAACATTCAGGGAGAGTAAAAGCTCTGAACATGCCACTATGTTCAGAAAATAATTCTGTGTAAGAGTTTGATTTATTCAATATCCGCTTTTAGACCCTCCAAATGTGAAAGAAAAAAAAAACAAACTGAACCAAACAAACCAAACAACAAAACCAGTCTGTGTTTAAAAGAAAGCATTAGATAAGAGTCTCCTATTTAGGCAGACAGTGATTTTCCTTTGACTTCCCCTCTGTTGATGACTGTCCTTTGTATGACTTTTCCCTGAAGATGTAACACAGATACAAATCTGTCATCACAATTAAATCAGAAACTGATCACCTGACTTTCTACTGGAGACCAGTACAGATTATTTTCAATTCATCTTATCCATTTCTGAAAACAGTTACAGTTTTTCAGAGTAATATCTAGGTTTCCATACCTAGGTGAGATATATTTAGACTCCCCTCCTACACAAGACCTAAACCCTACAAGATTATTTCTTCATTTTTAACACATTTTAGGGGTTTAGAAGTCTTATTTCACCAGCTCCTCAATTGACTAAGACTCCTAAATGATGTTCTAATTACTTGAATTAAAAACTTATGTGTTTCTCTCTAACCTGTACTAGAAACAACAAGAAAGCTCTAAAAATTCCCACGAAGCAGTAATCAGATCCTCTAATTATTCAGTCCCAATCCATTTATTTTGTTTAAACTTGACAAATGGAAGTACCATATCTAGAGAAACCTGAGACACTCAGGGATGTGCTTGAGCTGCTCCTAAAACAACCATCTATCCAGGCACATCTCAGTTTCACTGAAGGCTTGGGCCAGATGCTCACTCTAATTAGTCCATTTTCCACCCTCCATGGAACAAATTCCCTCAAAGGCCAAATGGGAGTATGACCAATGCAATCAGGTTTCCCAGTGCATATAATCAAGTAACCAAAACTCCAGAACGTTTTCTGAGTTGTACATTTTACACATAGCTGTATCACTCACATGCAAACATACTCCTTGACCACAATATAAAGTTCTAAAAGCAGGATAGTACATATCAATCCGTTTAAATCCTGGTCATTAAGAGTTATTAAGAGAATATTTTCTAGTAACTGATGAACACCATTTGACCCTTCTGATGCAAGCGTCTAGCCAATACACTACAACAGTAAAGCTGAAGAATTATTATGTTCTAAGCTATTAACCAGCATCTACATGACCTCTTAATTTGACAGTTGCACTTAACCTTACCAATGTAAGGAAGCAGCAACATACAAGTTCTACCTTAGATTACGTTTGTCCACAAACTGAATTTCTGTTTTACTTTTACCTGGATTTACACTACAGTGGAGTACAAACCTGAAACAAAACTCTATAAAAACACAAACGAGTCCTCATTGTTCAGTATGAATATAATCTCCCAAAATGGTTACAGTTCAGTAATTAAGTTGACTAAATATGCAGCTTTCTTGACCTTCATAAGAAAAGACAGGACATGTCCACCACAGGGTGACAACAAATCCATGCATGCTATATTTAGACGACACCATCTCAATTATTCAAGGGGTAAGCAACTTACCTGCATGATGTAATGACAGAGTATGAGGAGTGGTTAAAATGTTACTAAAAAGCTGGTTTTCAAGTGAGAGGAAGAGAAATAACAGCTTACCTGAAAAGTGAAAAATACACAAATGCAGGTAGATTCAAAGGAATTGACCCTCATGAAAGTCTAACAGAGAAAAACAAAACAAAACAAAAAAAAAACCACAGAAACCCAACCCACATACTTATCTGCTTTTATATGCCCACTTCTATAACTGATTTGTTATTGAATATTGTTCAGTAATTTCAGCCTATTCAACTATATTGGACTAGGAACTTCAAACTCCATAAAATTTAGAAAAATATGCCTTAGTATGGCTGTAGCCATTGAAGGAAAGCAATTATTATTGTTAATACTAATATGTAACACTTGTGTTGATAGTCACTTAAACATCTTTATATTTTTTAAAAAATGTCTATTCTAATTACATTAACACCATTACAGCGCATTCACACATTAAAATCTAGTTTGATACATTTTCATTCACATGCACTCACATGAAAAATATTCAAAAGTGTAACACTTTTTTTATTTTATTACAGAAAAAATGCAGTAGAAGATTGAATGTAGTAGATAGATCACCAAAAACAAACCAAAAAATTCTTTAATTAATTGTTTTTCAAAAAACATTGTGACCTAATAAAAGATATATCTTTATTGTAGTAATTCTTTAAATGAAAGCCAAGACAAATTGTCTGTTCAACTGTCATTCCAACTCCAACACTCATTCATACAAGTTCATGAACCATACAATACTTCCTTTGTTCTGTATGTCTATATAATACTTTGTGAATACACTGTATTATCACCTAATTTAAAAACAAGAAGACTGTCTAACACACTTAATCGGGGGCAGTATGATACAAATTGCTATAGCTTTACACCTTCACTTACTTGTTTACATTGAACTCTTGCTTAGCCAATAAAGAACAGTCATACAAATTATAAACAAATTAAAATGTAAAGAAATCCGAAATAAATTTTAAAAGTTACATGATATTTACTCCAATGAGAGTTTCTGATAAGGAAGTGTAAAGATGTCAAGTTCTGCAGAGAATTTATTTTACCCAGCCTTACCACTTTTGGTTCAAACAGGCAAGAGCTACAGTCCTAAAGCACCACTAGACAATGTAATGGTCTTACAACTGATTTGAAAACCAGAACATCCAGTACAAGTGCCAATATAATAAAGGAAAAAGCTACTACTGTTTTTCCCAAAATGTATATTATAAAAAAACCCCAATTAAGGTATTTGTCTTGCCTTCCTCCTGTTTTTCAGTGAAATAAAACAATCACAAAGAAAATTTCAATATTTTGTCTGCAGAACTAGTTATCTATCAATAAAGCATAAAAGATGCTGATGGTTTTTATGTTCTACCTCTTGAAAACATTGTCACAGTTGTGACAGTAGCAGCAAAAAAACTCAAAACATTTCCACAGAACAAGAGCTTTGATTTTAGGTACTCAAATCAATGAAGATGGTTAGCCAGGGGCTTATAGAATATTAAAGCAGGCCTCTGAAAGTTATTACCATCAGCACTAATAAGAACAGTTTTTAATAAATATAAATATTGCAGAAGCCACTTTTTTGCAAGGATATGAATCATGGCATGGAAAGTTTTTAAAATAATCTGAAACTCAAACCCAGATATTCTTAGTTAAAAAAAAAACACCAAAAACAAACCAAAAAACAAACGAACAAACAAACAAAAAATCCAAAATAAAACCCCAAAAAAACCAAAATACCACAACCAGATTTCTTCAGTTTTATGTGCTATTTTCTGACCCACTACTCCTGGGGAGTAAGCTTACCAGCAAAGCACTTTCAGAGAGAACATCTCACCTGATTTGTTACAAAGTTGAAATTTATGCGCAGCCTACGAAAGTAAATTGCAAAAATGTTTCTTAAAAAAAAAATTATTTTGTTCTTACTGTAACAGAGCAGGCAAGAGGGAAAGTAACAGTGAAAGTACATTCAAGGGTGATTAGCATTCATCATTTAAAATTGTTAATGAAAGCTATGGTTTGAATATATTTTGTGTTACATGATACTAAATATAAAATAATTTAGAAATTATTTTACAAATAACACAAACATCACACTGAAAATTAATCGACACTTTTGATGTGAATCCCTCTGTGCCTAATTTTTCTATCTATTAAATGATAATATTAATGCTTCAACCCTACCGAGCGACTCAAATTGTGTTTGTAGCTCAAATACTCCATGAGGACCACGAGCAGATTAGCAATCCTGTTTTGAAGCACAAAAACGACATAAAGTAACATGAAGTCGGTAATTCATGCAGCTGCTTGCTTAGTAGTGATGAAACAGTACATATTGATTGACTAGGTGATCAACAGATGACCAAAGATCATTCTTTATGTGAAGATCCTGGAATCCCATGTTTATAATAGTACATATTCATCCATTCAATGGATTTTTCATTATGATCATATGAAGGCACTGGTGTTGACATTTTCTAATTTCAAGATTCTGGTTATGCAGCTTTCCTAGATACTTATAATATGTTTTCTTTTTATCTTTCTTTGAGACAGAAACATATGTAACATTGGTAGAATTCTGTGCACAGGCATCTATCCAAAAAACAAATGTGGTAAGCCAGGACTCAGGTATGCAATAAAGAACTCACTGCTTTCAACAAACAACAAGAAATTGTGTTTCTTATAAGAAGTGAAAAATTATTTTTACTCTATTTCTAGAAAATAACTTTTCAGAAGTGTGGTTTACATTTTTAAACACGAAAATAAATTGTCACTTTCACAGTAAATTCTGAGGTCCAGAACACAGCAAATATGCTGATAATAGTCTCAAAAATTATGATTTTTCATCAGACTTACATATGTATCTTCCAGTGAATGTTATGTGTTGTACTAGCTCCTGACAGGATAAAAAAGAATTAGTGACATTAAGGTTGCCTGGTATGAGGCAGATTTCATATATGATGACTTAAACTACAAGCAGCACAATGTGTTTTACTTGAGATGTATTTTTTGTCATAAAAATTCATCAAAGCATTTAGATTTGCTAACATATTCTGATTTTCACAGAGATTCTTTCACATACAACCTATTCAATCCTCCTATTTGATCCTGCAGGAAAGACAGCATGCTAAATTTAGGTTATTACAATCATTTCTATGGTAACAGATGGATGTGAAACACAGGATTATGACTTCACTGCACGACTCTGCAGAAAGAAGTCGGATGGTGGAGGAAGAAAGATGATATTCAAAATATCTGCAGCTGTAGCAGGGAAGCACACACAATCACTGAGAAATGGAACTGTCCTCTTTTTAAGAAATACATGATTTTTTTTTTCAATATCACAATAGGTAAATCTTCCCCTACTAACAAATATCTTCATCATTGACATTCTCCACAAGCCTTTTCTTTAAACCAGTATCTCTATTCTGGCATAATTAAGAGAAAAGAATGCTTAAAAATATAGGTTACATGCAATATTATAAATAGATAGGAATCTATTTAGAATCTCTAGAGGTTAAAACGCAGAAAAACTAAAAATATGAAATTCTAATAGAAATGCATTCCATATAAAAAGAAGGGCTAAAAGGGAGAGCATATTTCAGCTAATATAAACCAGGAGAAAGATTTTTTCATTTTTCTTGGGTTTTTTGCATATTATATTCTATGATGTATAAAATTACTACGTTAGACATGCACATCAAATTATATTTAACTAAATACTAGAAAAATCACTGATTTAAAATCACATGATAATACAGCAGGCTACTGCTATTTTCTTTAGGATTTAATCTTAAAATCCAAACAAGTTACTTTATAGACACCAAAATATGGGTGTCTATTACATTGTTATAAGCAATACTAACTACAAAAAGTAATCCTCAAGCACAGAGACTAAAAACAGCCACTCATAGAACCTGCCTTAAAAACACCATAGGTCTATATAAAATTACTTGTTAGATGGCATCTGAAATATCTTCTATATTTAATCAGGATCCTTAATGATTCAGCGATGAAAAGCTATTGTAAAAGGCAGAACTATATTTAGCACTTCTGGGTTAGCTGGACACAGATTACCTAAGTACAGAACAAGCATGAACAACCCTATGACTAAAAATGGTTCCTAACTTAAATAATGATTACTGTGATAACATACTCAAAGCAGGCATTTGGCTATAAAGGTTATGTGATTTAAAATTAGTAAATTCAATAGATGTTAAAGTGATTTTTATTTCTATCCTGCAGGTACAAGGCATTTACAATCAAAAAGAAATATTTTAATTTTCCTTCTCAGATTTAAGTTTGCTTGAAGCTCCAGATAAAATTTAATCTCAAAAAAAAAATCATACTTAATAAACATGAGCATATATACTTAAGTATTTAATCAGTATCAAAAATAATACCACTGGATGCTGAAGCTGAATATGGCTCTAGAAACTGCACTTGCATTTGAGATGCTTAGGAACTACTAAAGTGATGGTAAAACTCAACATTGAAGACTCTGCTTCACTGAAACGCTTTGAGGGGTTTTTCTCTCAACTGGCAAACAGCTTCCAATTTTCACAGAACACAGGAGATCTTTAAAAAAAATTAAATGTATCTTTAAAAAATCCTTCTGGTAGTTGAAATGAGCAAACAGGTCAGGAGGAACCAGAAAGGGCACACCACAGTCTCATAAATCTCCTCTGCCTAAGGAAAGTAGGCTTAACAAACAGCAACCAAACCCAAAAAAAAAACTTACTAAGAGCAGAAGGGAAATGTCTGACACAATTCTCCAAATTAGAAATTCAGGTCTTGGTGATCCCAGTATTCTCAAAGGATTCTATGAAAGACTGCAACACTAATAAAATTAGGACAGGAATGACCAAATAAAAACTGATATGGAAAACTTTTTTCTTTTTAATTCAGACCACTACACCATTTAAAACTTTGTTCTTTTTTTAATTTGCAATTAACCTAAATACATTTTAAATACTCCTTACCCCTATGGGAGGAAAAGTTCTCTTTGTGAAAGATGTTACAGCAGAAACCATTCATTTAAGAACTTAGAACACAAATCACAATTTTTCCCTTTTAAGAACTTTATGAAAACTTATATTAAAAAAGCCATATATTAAATACTTGGAAATATCAAAGTTATTAAAAAGAAACATGTCATGTCTTTTGGGAGTAGGGCATGAGGTGATGAGGGAGAAGGTTGCTCCTTTCTTATACAAGGATACACCACATTCCCCTCCAACACCTCTCCTGTGCTCATTCTCAGAGCAGGATTTCCCTTTGTAAATTCTGATAATCCTTGACAAATGGTTGGAAGCAAACAGCTGAAACGAGGATACACACTGCAGGTAGTAAACTAATGTTCTGACAAAATTACTCCTATTTTTCTGACCATAAAGCTGGGTCATCCATCATGAAAACTGTGATGTAACTCAGAACTGAAACAGCAACATTTGGCCATCTTTAGTATCTGCAACTGTACTTCATTAAAAACACATTTAAAATCTAAAAACATCATCTGTTTTCATAAAGGGACTCCGAGTACAATTAATCAACAATGGAATGCAATGATCATGATCAAACTGTGTCAACACTTCCAAGTCAAATTCATTCAAACTTGCAAAAAATGCTTGCTAGGAAGTTCAAAAAGTCTTCTGAATGAACAACTCACCAAAAAAACCCCCACCACTAGGCTGGTTTGGGTATTTTATTGTAATGAATAAAGGGATCCAGGGGACTTTGCAAGAGTGAATTTGTCATCCACTATTTTCTCTTCTGGGGTGGCAAATGACCAGGTCTTACGAGACAGTTAAAGACTTGGTGCTATCTCACCCGGGCTTTGCCATTTTTATATAGATTTGGCAATACACAGACTCCACCCACAATCTGGCCATCTATAAAGGACATTTGACACGCTAGAAAACACTGAATTATCTGCAAAGAAAAAGCTGTTGCAAGTAAAGCACAACTGGTAGAAACCAAAAGAATTTTACTTTTTAAATAGGAACAAACTAATGAACAGTGAAATTAAAAGAGTATTTACTGTTTGGGGATTTTCCAGTATTATTTAGTGTCTTAATAAGCAAGGAGCTGTCCTTACAAATACATACATGATCTAAAAGCAGGTCAAGGACACTGCATTGGCACAGGGCCAGGATACAGAAGGTGCTAAACAGAGCAGACTAGTGGATCTGATGACCAAAGTAAGAATTCAGTATACCAGAATAATCTTCACTGGATGGCTAAGTTTGCATTAGTACATTTGGTAAAAGCTACCAAAGCAAAGAATAAACTTCTGTGCAGAAAGATAGGCAGAAAATATTTAATATCAAACCAAGTAAGAGTTGAAACCTATTCAACTCCCTGCCTCTCTGTTTTCCTTTTGGGTTCATCACAGCAATCTATAGCAGACAAAACACTAAAAAGAATTTTTGCAGTTACAAATACTGATTGTAACTGTTGAAATTTTACAAAGAACTAAAATGAATGTTTCCATACGTACCAAAAAGTAATGCTTAGAGAAGGTATATTTTTTCCCAAGGTAGGCTTTTTCCAGTTATCTCCTCATTCCATGTACATATATGTGTATGCATATATATATTTGGGGTTATTTTAAACAATGACTTGCTGTATTGATGGCTTAGCGTTTTGATAATCTTTTGAGTGTTTCATTTGGTAAACCACACAATTGTGATGAGAAAAATGTTTCTTGACTTGTTAATTATAATAGTACACCATCATCTAGCTGTCAGCCTAGGAAAATCAGAGATGTTTCAACACATTACACCAAAAGCGAAGAAAGGGACCAAGGCAGAGAAAGGATAGCAAAATTCTTTGATTTTCCTAGAAAAATCAACTGTCATTTTAAAAAAATTATTTCACAGAATTTAAATGTAACTCCAATACATCCCTGTAAATAATACACTTGAGAAACTAATTTTATATGCATTCTGTTAGATGTTCAAAGCTGATTCTGCTGGAAGTTACATTAAACTGAAAGTGAAAATAAGGTATTTCCTGGGCTAACCTCCTTAAACTTATTACCTTTTTGCCTTTCAGTAGCAATGGTAATACAAAAAAAGATCTATGGGGTTCAAGTTTAAAAAAAAAAAAAGTTCTTCAACAACTAAACCCCACTATTTAACAGATTAGGATTTAAATTACTGAGGATCAATTTTTTTTTTCAAATGACCACATTTAAACTCCTGAATAAAGTATGCTGGTCAAAAGAGCCCTTTTTATTTTAAGGGTACAGTACAATATGAATAGCATTATACAAGTCATAGGGCTAGAGGGAAGACCAAGAAACCCAAAGCTAAAAGCTTTTCATTTTTGTGGTTCCAAAATACTGCTATTGAAAAATGAACATATCCAGTTAACCAAAAATACAGATATCTTAAAACCACAGGTATTTACAGAAAACACATTTTAAGCCACATATTAAATGTTATTTCCCTAGGAAACTGTAAATTATAGTTAGCGGTACATTTAAATTTTAAAAGAAAACCAAATGCACGCAAACAAGTCTATCTCTGTGATCTCAGGAAGCCACAACTACCACAACCATTTTTCATCTGTTATTAAAGATAGCCTCCCTGGTATAAGAGATTTGTTTCACACACAAGCCAGATTTGCTTTGTCACATCACAACAAACAATGTGGGAGAAACTCAATGTGGCATTTTTCTGCACAAGAGAAAACAAACCAACCAAAAACCCCAACACTTCCAGGGAACTGAAAACATACATTTGTTTTCAATTTAATTTGAAGCATCAGAATAAAAGCTGGTGAATTTAGAAGTAGTAGGGTTCTTTGGTTTGTGAAAAAAAGAATGCTACAAAACTCAAGCAACTATTCCCCAAATTTGTAGAATCATGAAGTTTTCTACAAATCACTCGATCATTTGACTAAAAATTAACAATAATATTGATGGGCTTCATTTATAATTAGGACTGCTTAACACTTAATATGATTTATAAATAATAGTGCCTCTGTCTTCACTTAGTTTTCAGTTTGCCAAAGCATTTGGATCTCTGCCTTCAGCTGGTTTGTTTTCTATTTCTTCCAAGTTTCAGCAAGTGAATCAGTGACTTCCAATAGGACTATGAAAAATGAGGTATTCTCCTCATATTAAGTTATGTCTTTTCTTTAGAAAATCTGCACATACAACTGTGAGATGCTTTTCACCAGCCCTCCCCCACCACATCTGCCTCCAAAATCGAAAGTAGTTAAATCAGAATTATATGAACAATTGAAATTAGTCAAGCACAGGAATCAAAAGAAAAATTTACATGAAGAAGCCAGTACTCTCTGTTCCCACACACTATTCTGATTGACACTTTTTGTACCTTCTGAGTTGGTACCTCAGGTCATGTTTTTAAACATTTACTGTATCTTCTCCTTCCATTCTTTTCCCTGCTAACTGAACAGTTGTGATAGCTACCAAAAGCCAAGAGACAATGCGACTTGTACATGACTCACTTCAGAGTGGAAGAACTAGACAACAATCTGATTTAGTGAAGAACCCTGGTAAGGGAACATGACTAACTTTGGTGCATTGGGGGCCATAAGGAAGAATTTCCTCATTCAGAAATGAATGCTAACTTTAAAAAACTAAGTGCCTGAGAATGCTCTGGTACAATGCTAACAAATCCAGTTCAGGTTAACTTTTCACAGAGGATCACTTTGGGCACTATTTATAAGCATCCAAGTTTAAACAAAAGCAGTTTAATTGTCAAGCAGCAAGTCAAGCAAGCACAATGTTAACTGTTCATGAACAATATACGGAACTACAAAAGAAAAGCACATCCTGAAAAAAACTAATTTCATGCAAGTTCAAACCGGATATCCAAATTTTATACAAAATTCAGCTACAGTTCTCCCATCATTTCCTCCCCCCGAAAAAAAGAACTAGGAACAGCACACCTTACACCTGAAGGATGCTGAAATAATTATTTCCATTTTTGAGTACCTCCTGTGAAAATGAGAATCGGAAGAAAAATCACAAGCAATTGGCAGCATCCTATCCTGCTCAGGCTTTCTTAAATTATGAGTAACTAAAGAGTAGTATGACACTATGCTAACAAAATAAGATATTAACCACCCATTCAGTAAGTATGCATAATCAGAAATGACTTACAAGTCATTAAGTAAACACTACTAAAAGCATCACAAATAAATAGTTTTTTCCACATTTTTTCTTTACTGTCAATGGTGCCATTCCTCCATCATCAGAAACTAGAAGGTGAAAAGTGACATTAAAGAAAAATACTATATGTGACTGTATAATACTAAAAGTGACTATAAAACAGAAATTCTACAATACAAAACTGAAATCTACCTCAGTTCAACTTACAGAAAAAAGTCCTTGAAAAATTAATAAAGAATCAGATGAAAATTCAGTGAAAACACACATTTTTAGTTGGCAAGATTACACATCATTAAAAATAATCCTCATGAACATTACGAAGTTTTTGTGTTTTGTTTCTCTTATTGCTCACTTTTGAATCTAGTCTGAGACACAGATACCTAAAACAGAACTGGCAACAAAAGGAATAGTGTCTTGTACTTCAACTTTCTTCTGCTTGGAACAAATATTTCATTTTGTTTTGCAATGAAAAGTGATAATGAAAACCAAGCATTTTTTAAATTATTGTCTCTGTTTCAAAAAAAGAAATTTAAAACTCAGAACTTATAAGTAATACTAGCATGTTCCAATCAGAAAGGAAGAAAGGTCTGCATGTAACAGACAACCAACTTAATGCAATCTCATTTGGGTGAGTTTGGACCTACTCTTGAAAATGAAAAAATATATCAAGCATTTCAAAATATATAGGAGAGGACTCTTGATTGTATTTGCATTTATTTGGGGATTTACTAATATTATATTTATTTTTGGTTTATTTTATTGGGTTTTAAAGGAGTTAAAACGTTTTATGGATTCTAAACTGGTCTTTAAGCTGTCCATTTATTTTAGGATATGACTATCAGAAAAGTAACAGCAAGTACTCTCCTCTACCACATTTACTCAAGGTCAGTGTTGAAACACAAACATGCTGCACCCACGTGCTTTGAAAAAAACAAACCTCAGTGATATATTCTTCCCTTTCAGTCTGCTAGTAACACTGATTTGAAACAATGTCAACAGTCTGACACTCAAGAAGAATAAAACAGGTATGAGGCAAATGGTTTTTCTTTCTTACTTAATGAACAGAAGACCCGAACCTGTACTGTTAATCATCTGTTTCATTATTACACCTGACAGAAATCTAAAGCATCTTCAGCCGTAATTGGACCACCATTAAATTTTATGCAGAACACTCATTATCTTGCACTTGTTCTGATTCCCAAATGCACTTGATTGAAATGCTCATATTGAAAATAAGAATGCAGGACGCACCATATTGAATGAAGCACACTACTCAAACAAAAAAGTCATCATTACAGAAAGATGTTTCCTTAGTGCAGCATCCCAGTGTTCAGCTGCTCACGTAGTAACAGTATGTTTGTCACACTCTGCATACAGCTACTACCACTGTGACCTTCCATGATCATGCTAATGGGTATTGTTTTGGAATATGGCCCCTCCCCTTCCACATCCAAATGTTTTACCAAATGGAAAGTGAAGAAAGGGGGCAAAGAGGAAAAGTATGGAAACAGACTGAAGCCAAGAAAGCCTCCCACTGCCCTCAATGTACTCACTGCATATGGAAACATATTACACAATGATAACTCACTGGAAGTTGCAGTAAATGCCTGATAAGGAGGACAAGTTTCTATATTCCCGCCCTTTTTGTTCCCAAAATATCTAATTTTTAATCCCACACTGCAAGTAAATTGACTGTTGTCAGAATAAGGCACCCCTAACATTTTCAATTCTGCTATCTGACCAAGGCAAATTTATAAATACCTTCAAATCATCAACAGAAATAATAGACTTCTGGTGAGTTGGCAAGTTTACATTAAAACAAAGCTATAATGAGAATTAGAAGGTTACAGACACTGCAGTACTCTAGAACACATTTATTAATACCTATATGCAATGGGTTCCTCAAGTTTTTTTCCTAAGTAATTTAAGTGAGAAATCTTGGCAGCAGGTAACGTGGTTGAATTTGATTTTGATAATTAGCTGTTTAATTGCATTCATTTTTTTGTACAAACGTTCACAGCTTCTTCAGGAGATTTACTTTGTAAGTACAAAATTAAAACTGTCTGGGATTTCCTAGACCCATGAGAACTGAATGTTTGGAACTTGTTTCGGTTTAATCTGTTGCACTAGAATAATTTGCTTTACAGGGAACAACAACAACAAGCAACCTCCTTATCACACACAGAAAAAAGCAGACATCTATAGCAACCTAGACATGCCATACAGAATCATGCCTTATATAAAACACCTTTAAAAAGAAACAGATTTAAACACTTAAGATTTGAGGTATCAGGAAATAAGTTGGATGATTTATCTATGACAACAAATTATCAAGTGTAAAATTTTCAAATAGTGCACCTCTACTTAAAATCACACATTAAAAACACAAACCAAAAGGAAATTCAACCTACCTCCTGCATTTTGCAACACACAGCTAGGATGGAGGAAATATATCAGCAATTCCTTTGAGCCTCACAAAATCAGGTTTCACTTATGTTTTACCACAGCTACCTAAGAATTTTATTAGTTTTAGGAAGACTGCTGTTTTTAAGCTAACCACTACATTTGATTAATCTCTAACAAAAACACTTCTGACAAACCCACTTTCAGACATGCTATAAAGCCTATCCATCACCTTTTTTTTCCTTTGCTAAGATATATGGAGACGGTATAGATCAGAATACTTTAGAATTTATATTTGCACGCATGAGGAATTTTTCCTATTTTCTCCTTTTTTTAAACCATAAAGTAGACAAAATAAAGGAAATTAGCTATTAGGATGTAACTTATGAGTGAGGTGTCATTTCACTTATTTCCATTAATTTCATCAAGGATGATGACCACAATAAGCCTCAATGGATAATATCAAAGCTAGAAAAATTACTATGACAGCTATTATTATACTATTATTCATCTATAGTTATTCAACTACTATTCTATTCTACTATTCTATGACAACTATTACTCTTTGTATTTCTCTAAAACAAACTCTTCTTTTCCTTGGGTTTCATTTCGATAAAGAAAATTCTGGTTTAGAGAACACTGTGTTCAGTATAAACATATGAGATCACATTTTTTATGAAGCTATAAAAATAGATTTGTCTTTGTTCATCACATTATTCCAATTTTTAAAATTTAAATTGAATTTAGCTCAATATAGTCCTTATAATTTGATGCCACTTCATTTAGAACACCCATCAGATATTTTTGTTCCAAGTATTGTGAGATCTAGAACAAAAAAACTGTATAAACAGGAATGTTGTACAAATAGCTATCAGGAATGTTTGTCCACTCTCCCTTTCCTCTGTTACTTAAAAGTAATAATAAGCAGACTTCTCTTATCAAACAGCAGAGAGAGAGGTCAGTCCCAATACTCTTGAAGTATTATTCAAAATGTCCTTTTAAATTATTCTTTATCTTTGTTTGTAACTTTCATGGCATTTTAGTCTTCCAGCTTACACTTGCATGAAGTTATGTAAATTAGAATATGGGACATTAAAAAATACTGGATAAATAGTAGATACTGATAAATGTTCTTGCACTGCAACATAAGAATCCTTACAGCTAATAGTCTGGGGTTTAGTCACATCAAATTTACACCAGTAATGTTTGAAATAATTACTAAATTTTCAAACATCCTGATCGTGACAGATGGCCAAATTTAATTTAATTTTTCAGATCTACACATGAAAAAAACCAGTAACTTCGACCACTGAAATCAAAGCTCTCTTTTAAAACAATAATGGCGAATACCAATATAACCCAAATGCGGTAGTGGTACTGAAGCATAAGCACCACAATACCACGATCAAACAGCATCCCTTCTAGCAGCATCATATGAATATGAAGACAGTCCTTATGACATGTAAATAAACTATCAGTGCCACTATAACTAGGAATGAAGTCCTTTCATATTTTCACTAAAGTATTTTTTTTACTAATAACACACAGATTTGCTATACTTTTTTATATATCAGTTTTGCCTTAGCTTTTCAAAGGCCATTTTCCTATGAACACTGTAAAAAAGGTACCACTGTTTCTCATTTGTTTCTGAGCCAACATAAGTAATAACCAAAGGTAAAGTACAATTTTAGAATAAAATAACAAAATTATTCCACTGAATCTGCAAACTTTTCTTCTTTTTGTATCTATATAACCTTATAGATACCCCAAGAAACATATTTGCAATGTATAATTCATTGCTTATTCAAGGCCTAAGTTAAGGAAGTTCTTCACATTCTGACCTAAATGACATGAATTTTTCCTCTATTTATATAACCTTCTCCCTGCTCACAAGTAAAGAGTTCTTCATGACCAACTACATAAAAACACAGTTAAATTAAGAAAGCTTTTTCCTGAAACAGATGCTTTAGAATTTCAAATTCAGAACTATTCTTAATTTGTAATTGAATCTAGTTTTCACAAGGATAGGTGAAAAGTCCTTCAGAACTAGCAGGAGATAAGGGAGAAGGGAAGAGGGAAACATAAAAGTGTAGTATCTCTATTACCAAAAGTACAGTAGACAGCAGCTCCTTGTAGAGCATAAATGAAGATAAGATTATTTTTTAGAAATCAATGCAGTTTAGCACTTGCATGATAAATAAAGTTTACAGACCACTGAACAAGCACACACAAGCAGAAGAAAGAAAATTGGAGTATAAGATGCCTACCACTTCAAGTGAGGTGAAGCTCTCCACTTTGACTAGCAGCTTTATTCTAGGACGTAAAATGCTGATGGTTTATATGAAACTACGGAACGATGAAGAAAATATAATCGGTAAAACAAAGGATAAATATAGTGTGTTAATTTGGTAAGATTTCTAGAAAAACAGTACAGTTACAATATTTGAAAGTAGTTCTCCTCCACATCAATCAAGAAAAAGAATAGTTTCTTTAAATGGAGTAAAGCACTTTAGTTCTACATATTTTAAAGTACCATCTGTCATAACTATCACTAAAAAAGCTTTTAAATTCAGGCAAGATTAAATGACAGTCACAAACTGCACCTTTTTAGTGTTTACTTATGCTGATTGTTAATTAAAAACTAAAAATTAACATAGCAGTTAAAAACACACGTGCTACACATACATAGAGTGGAAAGGTATTATTAATGCTGTAGGTTCTTCAAAAAAAGACAAAACCACTCTCCTAACTTCTGATTCCATCTGAGACAAATTTTCATAACAAAATTTATCAAACTCATTCTGTAAGCTTTAATTTTGAAAAATGAAATATAATGATGCTATTTCATGTTAGTAAATTTTCATGTAATGTCATACAAGTACACAGATGAGGTGTGTACATAAAATATATCACATCTTAGACAAAGTTAATTCAAAAACTCTTTTCATCTCCTAAACAATGACTGGAGATGTAAAAACAGATTTTTGTTCTGCATTTCTATCTGGGACAGAATATGGGAATCTTACGGGTTCCTACATATTCAGTCAAAACACAATAATTGTCTTCAGGAAGCAGGCAGAGATCAGGTTGTTGTCACAAATCTAAAATACACTCAATCTCCCACTCCATATATTATAAGGGAATCTTGAACTGTAAAATACTTTCAACTGTAAGAATGGTATTAGCATCACTTACAACAAAAATCTGTGAGAACTTAGAACTCCCAAACTTTCTTATTCACAGAACTATATTTAATAACCCCTCAGTTACAAATAAAGTGGAACTGTGCATGCAACATAATCTGAAAAAATTGTAATATAAATTCCATTACAAAATTCCTGTATTACCAAATCAGCAGTTGTTACTATTTCAATATGACTTTTGCTTGTCTTATTCAGCTATGCACAGTTAGACTGCTATAAAGTACAGCTACAGTCACTCAAAGTTTAAGGAAAAAAAATTACTGACCTCTACAAAAAAAGTACTGTTAACAAAAGCTACTTTAAACAAAAATGTCTGTTATTTAGAAAAGTTAAATAATTCTCATATCTAAAATACTAAGCCAGTCAAAAATCTAAACCTTTCCCTAGTCCTCAGCTTTATTGAAGCAATAGTCATCACAGACCTAGAGCAATCAGAAACCTCCCTATACTCCATTTGCCCTTTCACAAAATATCCTGATGCTGATTTCTTGAGATTCCAATTCTAGAAGCTGGTAACTTCACAAATCTTAAGCCAGGGAGTTTAGAGTTCAAGCACCTGAGCACTGCTTGAATGAACTATTTGAAAATGCTTTCTCTTTGCAGTTCCATTTTCTTGTCCCTTTTCTAGAAACCATCATCATTCAGGCAAACTCTGTGAATTTCAGAGTGAGCCACACCAAAATATAACCATTGTGAACAAGAAAGATATGGAAATGACAAAAAAGTCATACCAGAACTCAAGAACAAATAGGTAAACTGTATCTAACATCACACGTGCCATACACATGGGCACATACATCTCTCAAATTACCTAATTTTTACATTTGCACAGGCATGTGCAAAATAAATAGTCCAGAATAAAAAGTCCCGTCCCTTTTTTATAACGATTATTGTGGATACTGCTCAAAGCTTTATTTTCAAACTTGCTGAGACTGAGCTAGAGAAAGAGCTATTTCATCCCATGAAAGTATTATCAAATGGGACCAAACTTTTAGAGTTTAAAAAATTGCTTTGATTTCTTGCCTGCCTTTGCAAAGGCAATGAAACAAATCGAAACACATCTCCCCTCATGCTCTATGTTGCCAAGACAGTGGCAACAGTAGTACTGCAGAAGCAATCACCCAGAGGCTATAGATCAGCTACAATCAATGACAGTAAAAGACCTGAAGGAGGCAAAACTCTTAAACATGTGGTGTAGTAAGCACTCCTCTCCTCAGCATCTGTTCATATACAACTCTGGAAGCATCTAATTACAAGACTGAAAACCCATTTCCACAGCCTTTTCACGTACAACAGGGGTTAACAACAGGAAACTGAACATCTAAGGCCTTTCAACTACTTGACTTTAACTTTCACTGTTCCAGTTTAGGCTGGGGAGGGTGCAGACAATTGGTCACCTTTTCCACAGACAAATATTTATTACAATTAGAAAACACAATCTGAAACACAGAAGGGAAACCAGCTTTAAAACGGCTGAGGAGCACACAGAACATAAATAAAAATAAAACCACAATATCATACAAATTAGTAGAAAGTATGGTGGCTTTAAGGATAATGGTGAACAGTCTAGAATGCCATGCTTCATTTCAACACAGTTTTCACTATCAGTAAAACTGATGTTCAGCTCACACATTATTAATTAATGAACTTGATCAGATATTCATGTGACACCAAACTCAGAGTCACTTGATGTTTAAATCAGAACTTCTCAAAGCTAAAAAGTTTCCTTAACACTATTTTTTTTTTTTGTGAAAGGAACCATACATTTCAAGAAAAAAAAGGCTGAGTGAGCATCAAATCCCAGTGCTAATGAAATTGCAATTTCCAAAGTTTCTATCTGTCTTTAAAAGGTCTTTCATAGAGTGGGGTTATGAATGATAGCTACCTGCAAGAAGCTGGAATTGGACTTAATGACCCAAGAGTATGACTGCATAAGTATCCTGTTCTGTTAATAGTTCTGTCAAAAAGGACAGCAATTCTTTTCATTAACTAAATTTCATTTTCTTATGAAGGAAAAAGAAATGTCCCCTTTGCTTTGCTACCAAAGTCTCACCTTCCCACTAGCTTGTTTGAATAGTCTCATAGAAACAGGCACTAAGCTTACAGGGTACATTTTCCTTTGTCACCCTTTTTTTTATTTAGGACACCAATGAGTAGAGAGGTTTCAGACCTCTTCCACAGTGTTTCTCTTGTGGAGGAGCTTGGAACAGGCAGCATCACCTCAATTTTGGGGCAGGTGGGAGGCATTAAAAGAGTAAGGATTATGAGATTTTATGGGTCTGTCTGGAAGGACAGCAGAGAAATAGACCCTCTAAACCATGAGGTCCATTCCACACCTATTTTCTAACATTTCACCAGAATTTCCTTCCCAAAAGATCTCTCAGTCTTGCTTTCTATACTATGTTCCTTTTGTATACTCAGCCTAGAACCACACCAACATCATCTGTAATAGGAAACAGATGAGGATCTAATCAGTACCAAAAGCTGCAAATTCAATTAATTTTTGCAAGTGTTAGTAGTGTTTACCAGTTCATAAAGACAAAACTGACTGAAGTTGTGAGTCTCTCTCACCCTCCTTTACATTTTTAGAAAGGCAAAATATATGCACTACACAAAAAGATTAATAATCCTTGTGGTGGGCTTTATCCTGTCTAGCATGTAAGTCCACAAAGCTGCTCACCCACTCCCCTTCCCCAACAGAATGGGAGAAGAAAATACTAAGAATAAACCAACAAAAATGATGGGTCAAGATAAAAATATTACAGGAAGTAAAACTGGAAGAAAATAAAAAGCCCACAAAAAAGGCAGAAAAGGACTTGGGGTTGCTGGTCAACAGCCAGGTGAATCTGTTGTGCCCAGGTGACCAAGAGTACCAATGACATCCTGGCTTGCAACAGCAGGACCAGGGGAGTGATCATTTCCCTGCACTCAGCACTTGGTGAGGCCACACCTCAAATCCTGTGTTCAGTTTTGGACCCTCACTACGCAAAAGGCAGAGGGGATGGAGTGTGTCCAGAGAAGGGCAACAGAGCTGGTGAAGGGTCTGGAGCAAAGTCTGACGAAGAATGGCTGAGGGAGCTGTGGCTGTTTAGCCTGGAGAAGCAGCAGCTCAGGGGAGACCTTACAGCTCTCTTCAACTGCCTGAAAGGAGGTTTTAGCCAGGTGGGAATTGGCCTCTTCTCCCAGGCAACCAGCAGCAGGATAAGAGGAAATGGCCTCAAGCTGCACCCACGGAGGTTTAGATAAGATGTTGGGGAAAAATTTTTCACAGAAAGGGTGTAAAGCATAGGAAAGAACTGTCCAGAGGAGTGGTGGAGTCACCCTCTCCCAAAGTGCTCAAAAAACATGGGTACGGCACTTTAGGACATGGCTTGGTGGTGAACATGGTGGTACTGCTAGTGGGATGATAGTTGGATTTAAGTATTTTTTAACCTTTATCATCTTGTGATTCAAACAGGTGATGCAAAGGCAATCACCGGTGTCCCTGGGCAGACCATTTCCCAGCTACTCTCTGAGCAATATGCTAGCTGAACACCACTCCATTTAATTTTTTTTTCTTCTGCTAGGACCTTATCTGGCATGGAGCAGCTTGAGGCAGTTCAGGTTACCCACCTGGCACCTTCTTTTTGCACACCCAGTCTTCCCACTGGGAAGGTGGGCAGAGTCAGAAACGGAGCAGGCCCTGCCACCGTGCAAACACCTTTTGGCAAGAGTTAAAACATGAGTGTATCGTCAACACATTTTGGTCACAACTCTAAAACCTGGCACCATGCAAGCTGCTACGAAAAAGAAAATTTGACTCCACCTCAGGAATACCCAGTTGTACAAGTCTTGCTTTCCTCCCTTGACTTTTCATGACCAGTGATTTCTATTCAGCTACACTGTGGAATCCACAGGTACGTGGATTTTAACCACTGTTAATAATTCTCAAGCCCTTAGGGTTAACAATACTTTTTACCCTAACAAAAAGTGGGGGAAGTTCTAAACGGGGGCGGGGNGTGGAAAAAGCTATATGGAAGAAACAGATGGGGGGGTGGAAAAAGCTATATGGAAGAAACAGATCTTCCTTCTTTCCTCACTACACATATATCATCAAGCAAAATATGTGACCATCCGTCAATACTAACTGTATCTTTAAGAAAATCTTAAGAATTCTGAACTATTTAGAAACACCTAAAATATTATGAGGCACATATAGTAGTCAAAAATTCCATTAAAAATACAGGAGCTTATAACTATTTTAATTTATCAGAAACAGGCTTTTGCAAAGAAAAATGTCTGCAATCATTACCTACAGGTTCATCAGAGGCAATGAGTATAACAGAATTAACAGCTCTCAGCTGTAAAATTACTAATTCCAGTAATACAGTACATTAAACACGCCATTTGAGATATATGCCAACTTAAACTACCACATATGGCATACTATCTAATTATCACAGTTTGTGTTTTCATATGCAGAGCTGTTCTAGTTTTTAAACAATGTGTCAAAATGCAGTTTTTTCTGAAAACAGAAAATGCTATCTTTTTACAATACCAGTAGATCAACATCACAATTTTAACATGCACAAGTTAAAAAAAAAAAATTAAAAGAGAAACAAAATTGGAACAAGCCTCTGATGTTCTAGAATTGCTCTTAACTTTCCTATTATTAAAATCTTTGCGTGAAAAATAAATTTTAAATTTTTAAGAACCTGTTTTTCAAAAAGGGTATTTTCAATTTTTTTCTTCAAATCTTTAATTCACCTATTGACACACTAAGTCTTAACCAACAATAAACAAACAAAACAATCAAGTTAGTCATTCTCCCAGTTTTGCATGTGAATAAAAAATACTGTGAAATAGCACGTGTACAGATATCAGTTGCAGTCAAGACAGACATCACTTGTGTTCCTTCTTCATGTGCAATTTGACCTCACTCAGAACAATTGCTAGTGCAGAATCATACATTCTAATTGCAGTTTAGTACAAATCATGCCCTAAAATATTTGATTTCAGATTCCCCAGCTGGTGCTTCATGTCACTTCAGCTGTTCGGAGGGATTTTTTTTAATGTTTTTTGCGCAAATAAGCAAAGAGCTCACACATAATTACCATGAAGCGTTATATAATCTTAATCTCTCCTTTTCCAACTCAAACAGGACAACGTATTTTTAGACAATAAAAATCAAAATGTGCTAACAGCTAGCACCTTAATAGACAAATAACTATGTAGCAGCCATTCCAAATACTTTTGTTTCTTGTCCAAGAGTAAAAAATAAAGATACGCCGCTCAGTCAAACACATTTTCCATGGTCTCCCTTAGTTCTCACAAATTGTAGGTGGTGTATCTGGTAATTTTAACAGAAAGCATATAATCCCTTTGAACATATTATCTAAGCCTAAAAAACACAGATTAGATCACAAACATGAGAGTAATTATACATACATGAATTTAATTAAAGTGCCTTCCCATTTTTTTCCAGTTTGAAATGAGCATGAAGTCCTCGAACCTGCAAATTACCTTTATAAAGGGTTTGTGTTAAGCTCCAATTTAAAGACATGCAAAAATAATTTTAATTTTTTTTTATGAAATAATTTGAAAGGCATTAGAATCTGAACACCAAAATACATTTTAAGTTTCTCTTTTCAATAAAAAAATATGGACAATATTATTAAAATAATAAAGGCTTGTGCAAACAACTGTACTACTCAGAATATGGGGAAATCTTAAGTATTTAAAATTTTCTTAATGAAAAGTTGTAAGGACTTAATTTCTTCCATACATAACTCAAGTCTTCCCCAATAAAACGTCCAAATAATCCTTCTAAAAGATGAGTCAAAACACTTTTTGTAATAATAACCAAAAATAGAGCAATTTGACTTCATGATTACTATTTTTAAGCCAAAATGCAAATATATCCTTAGAGTTTATTTTTAGAAAGCTTTCCTGTGCCTTTTAGCATTTCACATTAAAACTATACAGAATCCTTACCACTATTTGTTTAGATATTTTTTGTAAATTCAGTCAGTTCCATCCTTCATAAATTTTGATTTATACCTTTCAAAGCTAACATCAAAGAAGCACATCAAAAATAAAAGACAAAAATTAGTACTTGTAGCAAGAGCAATTATTTGCATATGGAAGGAGATTTTAGAAAATGTTTAGTTTGAAGAGGATTTGTAAACGAATCTGGATCTAGTGCTTCTTTTAAAATTAATCTTTTAGAAAGACTGGCTACCATTAACATAAAGTCAGTATTTTCCTATATGGAATTACTGAACAGATTTACTAATATATTAAAAAGCCAGTCCATACCAAATGATCAGAAAATCAGGGCATTTCTAAGTAAAGAATAAGACAATTCCAAAAACTTACTGATTATATACACTAAATTTTTATCACTTGCTCTGCTTTTGGAATTAGTAAAGGAATACATATCTGCATTTAAATTTAAAAGGAAGTTTTGAAAGAGTATAGTTTTTCCAGAAAAGGGACCATGAACTAAAGGAAAATACTACAAAACTCTTACCCCAAAAGGGGAAAATATATATGTTTGGCAAGTTCATATTGCAATCCGTATAATATACCTATTTTTGATAATATACCTATTTTTGATTTTGATATTTATCAAAACAGGTAGTCAAAGTTATATAACTTATCCATTTATAAGTGAAAAGGCACCCTACGTTATCCTTACCAAAACACATGCATTGCTCCTGTGTCCACCATTTAATTGACTATAATAAAATTGAATGTAGGAAGAAAGGCATCTCCAAATACAGATTCAAACATCTCTAGCCAGCTGAGAAAAGTTCAATTACAATTGTTTGCAAGCCTAGAAAATGGTGATAACGCAACCCTTCTCAGAGGAAAAGGCAGCAGTAAATCTTAACTACCACAAATGAGTACCAGGGAAAAAAAAACAAAACAAAACATAAAAAACAACAACAACACTCCTTGCAAAACATCCTTCTGCTAGAAAAAGACAGAAGCCTTTTACCAAAAGACCTAAACTAGAATCATATATATATTTTTTCTTTTTTAAATACACTACTAACAATCTATCCCTATGTTCAAACACACTACTACAGGACAATGTAAGCTGGAGGTGTATTCCACTTTGCATAAATTCAATACTTACCTGAATTTAATGTTTGTATACAGAAACTGCTAGTACTATTATTGCCTTTGTACAAATATCTCCACTTACCATTGTGGGAGGCAGCAGCAAATAGGAAAGAAATTATAATTCTCAGTTCTCATGCTTAAGAGACAAAGAAGAACTTTTATTTCTTTTTGCTTAAGGTACTAGAATTTAAGCAGTGGAAAAATGGAAAAGCTCTACCTGGAGAACTGGAGAAATGCTCACCTCTAGGGGAATACTTGACCCTACCTAAAACCTAGAAGTTGTAATTATCTGAATAAATCAGTGATGGTTTTAATGGTGGAATTTCTATTCTGAAGAGCAAGTATAAAAGCAGAAGTAAAAAATATTCATGTTAAAATGCTTATGAAATGAACTATTCATGTTTCAGCACTTACACATGCTGAACTACTACTGAGATTCAGAATTCAAAAGATTCATAGTGGGAAAACTTTGAGCTCTAAAAATAACTCAAAGACTAAAAATTGAAATTAAATACTTATTCAGACAATCGCCTCCCCAAATAAGCAGCATACACATAGTATTTTCTGGATTAAATATGTATTTTTAACTATCTTCAGCACTCTAGCATGGCCCATCCAGCAAGATCCCGCAGTTTCCCCAACACAAGAGAGAAAACATTGGGGATGTCCCACATTTTGAAACAGGCAACACAAGTCAGTTTCTAACTTTACATACTTCTAACTAGGAGAAACATCTCTGCAGGAATCCAATATGAAAACCTTCTTTTGCTTTTGAGCAAAGAGAGAGAAATGGTGGAAATTATAACCCCCTTAAGAATCCACTACATAAATGCTGTATGAAAACTACTGCACTCTAAAGGGATTAACATGAGCAAATCTTCTTAAAACAGAGTGAAACTTTAGAAATTATTCAATATGGAGTGCTAAAGTCTTCTCAAATTTTCTGAGGTATGCTGGTCTTTCCCACTACATAGAGATTTACACATGAGCATTCCAGAATACCTACAGATACACTTGTTTCTTTTCAAACTGGTATCAATCACAAAGTATGCCATCATTCTCCCTCGGTTTGCCAATAAACTACATCATAGTTCAGCAGATAGTTACTAATAGCACTATTTCCTCTAAATCAGCATTGCAACATCACACCTCTTTCTAGACCTACTGAAGTAGGTCATCCTAAAAATACAAAATTTGTATTAGTTCCCGAAATAGTTGTAGTTTTAAGTACACTTGACTTGATATCAGGTGGCCATCATCAGCTCATCTGCACCTCCCAAGTAACCACGGCTTGCAATATGAAAACCTTGTAACACAAAACCACTCCTACAAATATACACTAATTTACACCAAAACTCCTGTATGTTTTTTCAGAATCCTTAACAGGGAAAACCCATCCAAGTCAAGACAATTGCATGCTTATAAGTGCAAAGCGCACTACCACCCACTCTGAACTGCTACGCATTAATATTTCACAGAAAAAAAAAAAATCCTTGCATTATCTTAGAAGCCCATCTGACTATATGCATATTTTTAAGGAAAATATCATCAAGTCTTACATGCAGGTGAAATACTGCAACCCTTAGCAAACTGTTGTAATCACTTCTGAAATTTTGTACTGGGAGAAACAAGGCAGAATTAGCCAACCTAGTAAAAAGCAAAATTCCTAACAACAAAAATCTTCAGACAACCAATACAACACTGTCCAACTTTATAAGCAGAGACTTCTTCACAAAGGAAAACACAAAGTTTTGCACAAGATGAAATTTCACATGTTCCTGGACTAGTCAACATGGAAAGTATGGTAGTCCTTTACACACCACATGATTCCATTGAAAAACAGACAAAGTGAATAAATAAAGAGAAGCTTCTTTTTCCTCATTCTAAGCATATTCATGTGTGTTGGAAAAGGGAAATATCAGGGTAGTTATTTAGCAATTATGGATGACTAAATTTTGTGTCCTTATATCTGCACTAATGAAATCAGAAAGTGCTAAGCTAATAAAGTGTGAAGGACAGAAGTAAACTATGATCACAACTCAAATTCTTTCAACTAGTAATTACTATCAGACAAAAGAGCCATTAGAAAAGATAACACAGAAACAACAGAATCTTGTTGTTACTAATCAACAAAGCATCATTAAAAATACTGAAATAAAAATAAACTAGTTATAAATGTCTTCCTTAATTCAAATACTGACCTTGGTACCACTATCCATTCTATGTATCCTACACTAGAGGGTATAAAACATTTGCATAAACTGAAGGGGGTTTGTTTTCCAAAGGTACAGGAAACCTAATGGGACAAATATAGCTGCCCATTGAATTGATTTTCTACCATCAAGAGCATGCAAGACTAAAGTTCTGAGACTAGCAATTACACATACTTCTACATACACACTTAAATATTTTTAACACTCTGATTGAAAATCAGAGGAACCATTTTTTCCTTCTGCATCCCAGCTATTCATGGAAAGAACCATCTTTCTAGATATGAACTAAGAAATCAAAAAAATCAAAAATAAAGTTATTAATTAATAATTCATTCATAATATATCAGGTTGGCACTTACTAGAACATCTAGTCATAGCTGCAGATCCATACAGAACTTACAAATCTTATAAAATTATAAAGTATGTGTTTTATTATTGTTAAAAGTAGTGCAAATACTAGATGAGCACTTGGCATCGCAACATTAAAAAGCCACAAGACCATATATCCCTAAAAAAGAAACTTCATAAAGTTAACATTTCCTTTTTCTTTTTTATTTTTTTGGAATATTTTGCTATGCTGGAAATTATACATTATTTGATGAAGACTAATCTCAACAAAAAATAGGCAGACTTTAGTGTGCTGCAGGGCACAGTAAAAGAATCAGAAGTTAGGAAAATTATACATGTATAAGCACTTCCTGGGAAATACAAATTTGACAGAGTCGCCAAGTGTTCACCTAGTAACGTAAGTAGAAGACATACAAAGAATGAAGTGTGCACACACATGCAAGGCAGAAAACAAACCCCATACATGTTCTACATCTAACACTTGCAACAAATCATTTTTACAAAGCTTTAAGGCATCCAGTAGCAGCGTTTCATTGCAGACCTTTGAAAAATCAGCACAGACAGAATGCTGGAAGACCCTCTCTTGTTCCACAGAAGTTTTCTTCAAATCCAGGTCACAACTCCACTAAAAAACCACCTATTTCCGTTATTTTTTTTTGGTGTTCCTCAGGAAAATTGTTGGTAGACTGCCAGAATAAAACATAAATATTCTATAACTCCAGCTCAATACTGCTGCCAAAACAGTATCTGTGGCAGCACCTGAATTGCTGCTGCTGGTACTACTTGTACTATACACTACCCCACCTGCACTCTGGCATTTCCTAACACCAGATTACAGATGGGCACAAAATGTAAACCACTGTTACATCAAGCTCCAACACTGGCACGTGGCCTAACTGGTTTTCCCTCTCCCTTCCCTCACAACCATGTCATTTCATAGCCCAACTCTTTTGGAATACACTCTGATAATGGTTTTAGTTTCATAACTACACTGGATGCTCAACAAAGCCAACTGAATGGACACATGCCATTTCCTACTTTTCCAGTGCATGACCTAACATAAATATTTTCAATAACTGATGTTATAAGAACAACAACTCCACCAGTGTATATTCAGTAAAATATTTGTAATTTTTCATTTACAATCTGAAAGCCAGAATTTAGAAGATGCTAGAAAGATGAAAAATTGCTGCGGCGCTTCATTTTCTGGCTCTCTACAGAGAATTTTTTCCCCGTATTGCCAGTCAAGAATCTAAATAGAACTAAAGTCACTACTTGAGACTGTAAAAAAATACATAAAAATCTTCCAAGAGCTTTGGAGATGTGCACTATGGTTCTTGATTCAAGCAAACAGGTGCCACTCTATCAAGTGGAGGAAGATAGTACAAATGTGTGAAGCTCTTTATGTGGGAAATTACAAGAGAGTTAAATGGCACTGAGCAAGGCACAAAAAGTGCTTTTAAAATAGAAACAAGGGAACATGCAGAGAACCTCAGTATCTAATTTAATTAATGATTGAGAATGCAAAGGCTCCAACTGGTGAAACATTAGCAGCAGCCATGAATTTCACTGTAGTTCTGTATAACAAGTAATCTTACCTGAGTGATTCTCAAAAAAATGTCAACACATCGATTGTATTTTTCATCTGATCCTGTCAATGCTGAGATGACAGGCCCTGCAGGATGCAGTGAGAGATCAACGATGAAAAACAGATGTTTAGTCTTTTCAAAATCAAAACCTACAAGACCAGGTAAATACAAGATTTTGTCCAAGATTTACACTTTTTATATCCAACGTATGCTGATGTTACATAACCACTTTCACATACACAAGTTGACAAGAGTATCTCTCACTTACAAGCGATCTGACCCCAGGTCAATGATACCACCAAAGTTTAACTTTAAAGCTAGCCCCTAACATACTGTTCTTTCAGGTGCTACCTGGTCACATAGCTAGGTATTCACATCACCTACATCCCTATGTTCTCCCACATTTCACAAAGGAGATTTAAGTTTGTCCATCAATTATGCAGAAAACTTAAACCTTACACAAATTTACCGCAATTCGGAAGTCAAGAAGAACAATAACAAGCTCAAGCAAAGAGTGATAAATTCATACTCAAAGGCTACAGAAGCATGCTAGCATTGTAGAGCTGGGAGCTGACTTCCGTAGATGTGTCTCCAAAGACTGCCTTAAACTGACATTTCAATCAGGTAAGTTCTTGCAAAGCAACTGCAATGCTTGGCTATTATGAAGAGCAGCACACCTAATATTAAGTAAACTCTAGTAAGATTCAACCATAATTATCAATGTGTTAAAGTGAAAACTAGTTCATATGGGTGGATAGGAATTTAGATCTTGTGATTTTTATGTATTAAAATATTTAATGTGTCTAGCAAATATATGGAAAATTTAAGGCACAGTTATTCTGACAATCTTTTATTTTAATCAAAATACAAACACTGTAGTTGATCTTTATAATGCCATGAATAATCACAAGTTGAGATGGAGAAATCTCCGAAACCAAAACAAAAATAGGATGGAACAGAGCTACACAGATCTGTACTGGAACACTTACAAGGTCTCTAGGTTACAGTATAATATAAATATATATTTTTTATTATAGTATAAATATATATATATTTGATATTTCCTCTGGGGGAAGGAAAATGACCCTATATACCAGGGTAAATTGTAAGGAACCTGCTATTTTCCTAAATATATGTCATGGAGCCACAATGAAAACAGTCATATATAAAAAACAGTAAAGACAGTAAATTAAAAACCTTGCACATGCACAGCACACTAATTGATTCCATTTGCCAACACCAAATTCCAACTCTCCATTATCCCATGCTACTAGAAGTCCTTAACCACAAGACTGGGCTAAATAAAACAAGCACTAAGCATTCCCACTACAGAACATACTATACTACACCAGAAATTCATACCAGACACAGTATAACTCTTTTCATTTACAGACAATAGTTGTTGTCAGAATAAGCAGAAATATTTTTGCTAAATCCATTATAACCATGACATTTCAAAAACACATGCATCAGCTTCATAACTCAACAGATAGAACTGATAAACAGGAAAAACACATTGCAGTTTTAGACTGAAGCACATTAAGAATTTTATGCTAGTGTCAAACAAATCCAATTAGAAAAACCAAAAGGCCTACCTAGAAACATGGCCATCAATAAGAGTGAGAAAAGCAGCCTTCCAATTTCTAATATGCATTGCGTTTTATACCATGACACTGCAGCCTCTGAGGGTCAGATTAATTAAGATCAACAGCAGCTGCAGTGCAACGTGAGAAGCACACAGCCACAGCTCTCGCCAGTCCAGCCCAATTACCTGCAGCATTCCAACATGGGACAACTGACAGCTACAATACTCCTCACCAAGTCATTAACTCCCACTGGCCAACCGATAAATGTTAAGAAATAAACTAAATTCCAGGATGGACTAGAAAGCTGACTGCACCGCTGCAAGATGCAACGAGCCTCCAAGATACTTGCCAGCCAAATCTTTATAGTTGTTGCTTAACTTTATGTGAGAGCTGCGTCCAAAGACGGAAATGTGACAGCCACAAGGTGCAAGCTTCTTCCCCAGTCACTCTATGCTCCAGTTCTGGAGGCCAGTCTGATGAATTCACTAAATCCAAGGTTTTCTTCCCTGGCCAGAAAGCTACTGATCACTGACAAAATAAATTCTGTAGTCAACTACTGAAGACAATATCTAAGCTAATGAAATTAATTAAAGAACAAACAAGATCAAAGAGTATTTGAAAAAGACATTGCTTGCTACAGGTTGCATCCATGAAGAAAAGCAAGCAGGTGTTTGTTTACTGCACAAGGGAGAAGAGGAAAAAAAGAAATTCACATATTCCCTGTTTATATTTTTTAAACATTATCTCCAACACCTATTCTCCATCAATAATCCATTAAAACTTGGATTTAGCTACACAAAACTACTGAATTATTGTATGGAAATGTTAAACTTCACGAAAGGAGAAAAGTTAAGTGTTATTTATTTTTTTAATGAATACTTGCTTTACAGAAATCCTGACTTTATCAAAGAACAATGCTGTTACTAGAAGCACTTTCATCTACATAAGCTTTCTAACCTACTGAAAATACTTCCGTTTTCGATTATATTGAAACCTAGGTAAAAGCAATCACAATGGAAATGTTGAAAAGTTACAATACGGCATTTCCCTGTCATAACAGCTGCCCTCACTCTATTCTTTATTTTGACAACAAAGTTAGTTATTAGCCTGTGTCATTTATTAAAGTTAGACTAACCATTCCAAATCTGTCAGAACTTCTTATAAACCTTTCTATACAAGACAAAGACACAGCACTTTCTTGCAAACCAAAGCCATTTACTATGTCAAAGCTGATTCACTCATTAACATGAATAAGCCCCTACAGGTAGAAAGAAATCAGTGCCAAATTTCTACTTTAACTTCTTCAAATTTCTCTAAGCCTACTAGATTAGAATATGCTAGGTGATAGTACAGGACAAGTTAGATATGTAACAATCTCAAGATCCTGCTAAGTTACATATTCAGTTTCAGCTTCCTTTTAAATGCAAAATACTACAGACCTGCTGGCTAACAAGCCAACTTTTTTTTATTCTGTTTCAGTAACTAGGCAACAGACAACTGTCCAACTGAGAATTATCTCTCTGAACAGCTGGCAATCAACACGTGGGAGTTTTTGGTGGTTGGTCTCTTTCTTTTTAAACTAGCACAAAGATCAGTGATTATTTTAAAAATCTACACAGCTCTAGATTCCACCACTGAAATCTCTACTTGCTGTTTAGTGATTTCCTCAGTCCCATTATCCCTGAGGTTACTCATAAAGTAAATGTTTACAAGACAATCTGAAAATCTTAGATATATACTTATGCAGTGTCTAATTAGCTGATGCGAACACCTCAAGAAAAAAAGTAGGATCATCAAGAAAAAAAATTAAATTCATTTATTGATGCACAACAAAGCCCTTCAAGGAACCAGCACAACAGACAGCTAATAACTAAAGCCATTCTCACTTCTAACTCCATTACTGTTTTCTCTTCCATAGCTGAAAAATCAGTATTTCACTTCAACATTATTTCAAATGTTATTATTTCAAGTGTTGATTTTCAAAACATTTCTTTCCTTACTAGATTTTGTTATTTTGAAGTTATAAGTTAACATGATAATTTCTATAAAGGAAATAATAATGGAGAGCCAAGCTTGATATATTACACCTTTCTCCTTCCTAGCAGTTTATAGCAGTAATGATGCTGTAAGATTATTAATTTTAAATTCCTGTAACTTAATAATGTGTATTACTTACACATTCAATGTTTTTGAAAGATCTTTGTGAGTCAGAGACTTTTCAGAAGGGCACTGGCACAAAGATTAGATAGACCATCTCCCATAACACATGAATGATTAAAAAAAAAATCTGGTATTTAAACAGAAAACATCTAAAAATAGAAGTCCCTTGGTAAAAGCACAAAATAGCCACACAATACACTGTCTGCATGAGATGGGAGAAGAAACTCCCACCTTTTATATTCTCCAAACATTGATATAACTACTGACCAGAAATCTGCTATAAGAACACATCTAACATACTGCTGAAACCAGTAAAACCTTATCCCCATTTAATTATGCTTTTATTAATCTCTGCTCTTGATATGATCTAATTTAAGTACACCTATGACATCATATTCCAATAAATTGAAAAACACTGACCAAGTTCAAATTCACTCAAGCACCAAGTTCAGACCAGGCAAGATCCTGTTGCAAGATAAACAACATGATGTGATGTAACATAATTTTGTGCATGTGTGTGCATATGTGAGAGACTGGGGCAGGAACACAGAGAGAGGGAGAGAGAGAAAGAGAGAGAGTGTACAGCAGCGTTTGCAAGGGAAAATTATACATGGCCTGAGTAGTTTTGAGTCCGGTGCTCACTAAAATGCAGAAGGTGAAACACATAAGCAATGACAGCTTCAGACAACAGAAATAATCTTTCTTCTATTATTCAAAAAACCATACATTGTAATAACTTCATAGAATAGCCACTTTCTTTATCAAGTTGGCCAAATCTGTATTTATTTTTTTGAACCAAACGTAGTATTCAATACACACTGTACTTTCTATGCAGAAGGATCAGCATCATTTAGTTTAAAAGTAGGGCATATTTTGCCATATTAATTTTAACTTTATTTCTGCTAATCTTGGGGGACATGCCTGAGCAGAAAAGAATCAGAATATCCAAAGTCAAATTGCAGGAGCCCAGACAACAAGAAAATGCCAGCGGGTAACCTGAAAAGAGAACAATAAATTGCGTACTCAAAAATAAAACTGTAGTGGACAGTAACATATTTGTATACTGCTTCCTATCTTGCAAACTAAAATATTCAATACAAAACTGGTTTTTTCCTTCAATTTCTTGTAATTAGAGCTGCCATATAATTCTTCAGTAATTATGTCACCTTTTGACGCACAAAAATAATTCCAACAGAAATCAGTCTGCACACTGAAGTCCTATATCACAGAGGGAAAAGAAAAAAACACTATTAGATCATAGGAACTACTCGTAACTTCTGTATTACAAGCACCTTCCTCCACTCCAAACAGGAACTTACTCACTTTCCAGAACTTTTTGGAAATGCAGAAAACTTTCATAGAAGCTTCAATGACAGAACATTCCACAGCGAAACATACATTAAACATATTTGTAGTCACAAGCATCAGAGGTAAGGACTAAGTAACACCTATTAGGAAAACAGTAATTTTTTTAAAAAAAATCATAAGAAAAATAAACTAGAGCTTTATCTTAGCTCTTTCGCAAGGTTTGTATTCCCTAATGTTATATGAGCAAGAGAGTCTGGAAGAAACCCAAAAGCCATCAGCTCAAGGAATGACAGGACCTCTGAAAATTCCATGGGCTGGTGGTCAGACGCAAACAGAAATACTAACAAGAGCTAGCCACGCTGGAATCCATTTCCCATCCCTGTTCCATGCTTTAGCAGGTATCAGTCACCAGCTTCCTTAAAACACTCACTTTCCATATGACACAACATGGCTGCAAATTCAAGACAGACTGTATAAAGTCAAACTGGAACTTCATTTGCACCTGTTACTGTGAAAATGTTGGAGCGTCCCTGCCCTAGTTATTTATATTATTGCAGCTGATTTTAAGGGAGAATATGTTTGTGTCGCAAACTTTTCTCATGTCACTCTAGCTTGAGTTTTTTATCTTCCAAAGGTTCTTCTGCTAGTAATGCTGCATCTTTACAATTTCCTACACAAAAAAAAGTAATTGTGATTTAATCAGAAAACAGAGGACCTATACTGGAGCACTGAACAAAAGATCTAATCTTTGGAGCGTCCCTTCCAAGTGAGTGTAAATAAACTGTAGTAAAATGAAAAGGCTCATAATTTGGTATTTGGAATATTCTTCATAAACACCAATTTTCTGTAACATCCTTGCATATCTGATAACCCCTCATGTATAATGCAGAAAATCTATTTCATTTTCATCTATTGACAGTGAATTTAATTTAGTATTGCAGCTCTTTACCCAGATTATGTTATTAATTCTGCAATCAGGCTCTTTAGAATGCTTTTATTTCCTCCAAGAGTTTTCACAATTCTACATTGATTTTTTTTATTCTAACATACCTTTCAAAATAAAGGATCATATTTTTCCTAACTTTCTAAAAAAAGTAAAAAAGAAAAAAGCTTCAAAAGCAACAAGCACCAGTTCATATGCTGTAACTTTCAACAGGAAAAAAAAAATCCACATGCAACATTTCAATCTCTGACTTTTAAATATTATAAACAACATTCATTAAGGCGACATACAACAGGTGCATTAGAATTTCCACATCAACAATCATATTTGTAAATAGACCAAAACATCTCTGTTAATAAAAAGTTATCCACTTCTGCCTGACAGTAAAGTCAGAGGACAGGAAAGCTAAATGCTTCAGTGTTAGTGTTCTGTTTACATCCACACCAACTGCCTTTGCTATTTTGTAGAAGTCAGTCTTGTTAAAATAGAACAAATGCAAAGCAGCTCTTATTTTCCAAAAGAAAAAAGTCAGCAACAGCTAGTCAACTCCATTCTAAATCACCAGTTATTCTTCAAAATAACAAAATCAAAAGTGTCAGCTGTGTCATTCTGCTTCAGTTTTTAGAAAGTCCTCTAGAGCAAAGTTCAATTACAGAATACTAATTTCTTCATCTTTAGGAAAAAAACCCAATAATTCAACTGCAGAAGCTAAAATCTTGTCTATCATTAGATAAGACTCCCTCTTCAGAAATCTTTTAAAGGAGGAGTGCTAATTCAGATATTTATTATTGTTATACCCAAATATAAAAAACTTTTCATGTGCATTAATACAGCTAATATAAAACGCTATGGTTTTTATTCATCCAAAGTATTTCAGTTTTATAATAGAGTTTTCTTCCACCATCATGATAAACATAATATAAAGAATATCTAAAGAGCAGCACTTGTCCTCTTTACTTCACTCCAGAGCCAGCGAACAAAGCAGTGAAGCAGAAAGAAGGTACATAATGGATTTAAAGTAAATGGCCCATTCTTTATAAGGCAGTCTCTCGTTTTTACTCATTCTAGCTTAATTGTCATTACAATGTCTGGAAACTTCAAACAAACAATTATCTTTACACCACCTGTCACACTGGTTCCTTAAACCTAGATTATTTTTTTTTAATAAAAAATAAAGCAATGTTAATGAAAATCTTTTGTAGAAGTATTGTAAATTACTTTAAACTTATTTCAAGCAGTTAGTGTCCAGTTAAGTCAATTTCATATGCCAAAACAGACAGAATATTTATATTCACTATTGCACTTTGAAACATACTCTTCTGAGACATAATGCTTCCTGCTGCACTGGAAGCTTAACCATCAATATATGAAACACACTGACATGTACATACATGCCTGGGAATTTAAAAATAAAGAATTGGCTAATTTTTGCACCTACCTGGATAAAAATCTTTGGATTTAGACAGCTTGATGGTGGCCCCAGTCTCTTTCTGCAACTGAACAATTGTCTGTCCTCCCTTCCCAATTATAGATCCAGCAGCATAACTAGGTATGAGGACCTTTAGAAAATACTGGCCATCCTCTGAAAAATTGAGATATGCATGGTTAATATGGCTTATAAGTTGTCATTTTTCCTCCCCAGACCCGCAAATAAACAAAAGGTTACATCTCCAAACTCCTCCACTAATTCATGCATTTACATCTAACCAGTTGCGTCATAATACAAGACATGTTCAGACTGTGCCTTTGACAGTTTCAAATATCTACACTTATTTGAAAGAACCCACATAGGTTCCTTAATTCAGTAAAAAATTGAGAATAATATTGCAATTATATTTCAAAGGTAGATTTTGTAATTTTTTGCAATGGGAACCACAGCAAGCAGAAATGATCAGATCCTTTAAAAAAAAACTAAAGCCCTGCATGAAAACGTGGTTAGTGACAACTACAACCTTGCCTGGAAATACTGCAAAACAAATGACAAAACCAGGAAAGAACGAATTGTATATTCTAATGGGCTATTTGTTTGTCATTAGCAAACACATGAGAACAGCAATTAGCTATTGCTTGCATTCTTCTTAAGTGAGCAAAACGACTACTCTGCTACCAAATAACCCACCCAAAATGTGAGGGTTTATTCCAAGCATTTCAGCCACTGCCAAGAGAACAACTCAACATGGTGAGGATGGAATCACTTGCCTAAGTAATCCTCATGTATTCCTTTAGCACTTCTTAAGCGACAATGATCTCTTTTAAGCTCATTAATTAAAGGACACTAAGAAGAATTTTTCCCAATTGATCAAAAGCCTAAGTCACTTATTTTAAATACACTTAAAAGGTGATGAGATAGACAATGCCAGTCTTCTACCCTTCACTAGCACTAAAGGATACCATCGAAACAGGAAAAATATATATAGAATGGAGGGGAGAAAGAAAAAAGGATTCCAGTCTGATTTGGAAACTGCAGAATTTCTAGTACCCTCGCGCCACTGCTAAATCCAGCTACACTGAAGTCTGAGGACCTTTCCATAAGTGTCTCTGAAGAAGTGCAAGGCAATAGGGATATACGCTGGTTCCCCAGACTTGTGCTGTTCCCAGCAGTGATGGCAATGTCCCATCGGCATGGAGATCAAAATATCATGAAACCTGTTTCATAGTGTTGGTCCTTTGGGGTATTTTTTTGCCCCTAAGCAGAAGAAACGATCTGAGTTCACATTACTTCTCTTCTCTGAGACTATGAAGCGTCTCAGTAAGTGCCTGTCTGTGACAGTGGTGCCCACCCGTATTACCATAGCTGGGGAACCATGCACTATGTATAGCCAGACCGCTGCTCTCAACATTGGGCAAATAAATTCACCTCTGCCTCGGTGCATTGTTATGACGACTCCAGTGCAAACGGATAAAGGAGATGCTGGTCCCGTTATAACTCATCTCCTCCAGGAACAGCAGGATGTTAACTAGCGAGTCCCCGCAGCCGAGGGGCGACTCCCCCCGCCACCAGCCAGCCCTCGCCCCCGGCTCGGCACGGCCAAGACACGCCGTGTACGCGCTGACAATGGAAGTGAGGCCAAGGAGGAGGAAAACGCACGGCAAGGCTGAAATTCAACTTGTGACCCCGAGGATGTGGAAGGAGGGAAGAGCGTTTGCCGTCTCCTTCCAGCTGCCATTTATTGTCGCCCATCCTTAAACGGGCGAGGGAGATAGCTGGGCTGCGGGAGCCCCTTGTGCTCCCTCCTCGCCTCCGTAGGGTCACGGCTGTGCAGCCCCAGCGTGGATATTAAATAAAAAGACTGGTAGATGCTGAAAACCGACGCCATTTTGATGAATGATAACATTAGAGAAATGGGAATCTTTGGGCGG